>JAOBBB020404258.1:0-26617 GCA_025331005.2 Zoanthus gigantus | reverse complement strand
ATTAGCCTAAGCTATTTGCAGGTAGTCTTTATCTAAATGTAAACCTTGATTCTGTAAATAAAGATGTTGTTGTTGTTTTTGATTTTAGGGAAGACAGTTATAATAACTGGAGCAACATCCGGAATTGGAAAAGAAACTGCAAGAGACCTTGCCTGGAGGAAAGCTCGGATTATTTTGGCTTGCCGAAATATTAAAAAAGGTCTTGAGACTGCAGTAGAGATTATAGAAAGCTCAGGTAACAAAAATGTGGAAGTAAAAAAGTTAGACCTTGCTTCTTTTCAATCAATCCACGAGTTTGCTGAAGAAATCAATGAAGAAGTGGAGAGAGTTGATATTTTGATCAACAATGCTGGATGTGGTGGTTTGGTTAGTAAAACCAAAGATAACCTTGACAGTGTATTTCAAGTGAACTATTTGAGCCATTTTCTTCTAACAAATTTACTGTTGGACAAACTTAAAGCAAGTTCTCCCAGCAGAGTCATAAATGTTAGCTCAATACAGCACGCTAACGGTAACATCAATTTTGATGACCTGTGCAGTGAGAAGAATTACAAGGGCTGGTTGAAAGCCTACAGTAACACCAAACTAGCACAGATGTTGTTTACAATGGAGCTTAGTAAGAAACTGGAAGGTGTGTATGTTTTTAATGTCATTTCTAAACTTGCTTTAATCTGCAAAATAATTGCAAAACTTGATGTGCATTCATAAAGACAGTATTATTATTATTATTATTATTATTATTATTATTATTCTACTTAATGGCACTTAAAAGGCTGTGCCTTAGGCGAGATTTCTTATATAACTGTAAGATTGTTTTTTTTTTTGGTATAGACTTCTTTCTGACGACCCACTCTTATATAGCAAATTGTCACTTCGCTTTATTCATGATAATTGAATGTACATTTTCTTATATTAACAGTTTAAAACAAAGGGCAAACTTTTGGAAAGAGCAAAGAAATTAACTGTATTCTCCAACCACTGATACATTAATCATACCTTTCAGGTTCTGGTGTCACAGTAAATGCTCTACATCCGGGTATCGTAAAGACTGAGTTTAACAGACACTTGAAGTGGTTGAAAATATGGCCAATATCTGCTGTCTATCAGTTGGTTGCCTACTTTTTATTTAAGTCTCCAATCCAGGGTGCTCAGACAAGTATTTACTGTGCAGTATCACCTGAACTAGAGGGTGTTACTGGCTGTTATTTCAAGGATTGTGCAGTTACTGGGTGCAGTGCAAATGCAAGGGATGAGGGGGTGGCAAAGAAATTGTGGGAAGTTAGTGAAAGGCTTACAGGGCTCTAACCGTTGGCTTATAGTAATTTTTAGATCGTTTTTATTACATTTTTAATTTTCAAAGAACTGATTTGCAAATTATTATCATTCTTTAGGTCCAATATGTTTAGGTACGAATGGAAGGTCTTTCTTGAAATAAAACATATTATCATATTCTCAGCAAGATATCTCGTTTCTGATTGGATAATCGCGAATACATAAACAGGTTATAGAGTGCATTGTAGGTTATTGAGTGCAATACGGAAGTTGTTTTGGAAACACCTCCAAGTGCCAAATTTGAAAACAAGAACAAAATGGCTGACAGTCGTTTGCCATTTCAAACCAAAGCGATGTTGAGCAACTAAAAGAAAATTCTCAAAACCAAAATACTTTGAAAGCAACACAGACTTGGTTGAAAGTTTGGCAGAATCGATGACTGAAAGGAAAGTCAACCATTCAATTGAAGAGTACAAGCACGAAGAGCATGATAAAATGTTGCAAGTATTGAAGCGATTGCGTTGCGATGTTGAGAATATAATAAACAAAAAATCGTTTGAACTTGCTCGTGCATTTCTTGATTTATAGTTACTTGTGATTTTTTGGAGTTTTCAAGTCGCACTCGCATTCGGCTCGTACAATTTTGAGAACTTCAAAACATCACTCGCGCCCATAAATCAGAAAATGCGCGAGCAAGTTCATGCGATTTCATATACTTATTACACATTTAGGGTAGATATCCGTGTGATAAAGCCGTAAAGGAAAACCATATCATTGAAGTAATGTGATATCATTTTACGTTAAAATGGTCCGATGAAGTGATCCGGTAGAGATACTTACTGCCAGTCACATAACTTGTAGTATTGTATCACGAGTTTGGCAACGTTCGCCTCCCGCCTTTTTTTCAAACAAGTTTTGACTTCATAGCGGTTTATTAGTTTTTCGAGGGACGATATTTTCGGATTTTTAGACTAAAATGAGAACAAAACATATCAAGAAAAACAAAACAAGACTTAGCTTTGTTCAATTCTTTTTGAGACAAAAGGGCGAAAAAGATCACCCTGAAAAATTCACTCCAAAGAAGCTGGATTATTTCTCTGTTGCAAGAGTTTCTTGTCACCGTAAGAAAAGGTGGAACGGATGACGAACACTATCTTCACCATGTATGCTGTTTTTCAATCTTTATATATTGAAATTGGTTATCAAATAGGGTTTACTTTGTGCTTTCTGATTCAAATTTTTTAACTTTCTTGATATTAACTTTGAGATTTGATCCTTTAGACATTGGTGATATATTGTCAATGGCTCTTTTTCTTGTTTATATGTTGTTGCATTTACCCTAAATTGTGTAATAAACAAATTATAAAATGTTAATAGCTTGATATTGTTTTTATTCACTCTTTTTTTTGTATCGTATCACTCACTCGCTCGCGGACTTGCTCGTTCGTGATATGATACAAAACACTCATGAATAAGATATCAAGCAATTAACATGTAACAATCTCTATTTTTTTTAGGCGCACGAGCAGGCAAGATAAAAAGAATCTTGTAATCTGATTGGTTCCTAGGGGTTTTGTGAGCAGGTGGAATTTTACCATCTTGCCGGCCAGCAGATAATAGCGAATTCGTGACAAGCAAAGCCGACAAAAGTTTCAGTAAAAAGGATAAAAATGTTATTTGCCGGCCGCGAGGTCCGTATTGAGAAAAATTGTGCCCTCGGTCTATGATACGGACCACGGCCTCTGGCCTCGGTCCTTATGCAAGACCTCGGATAAGTTTTCCTCCATACGGACCTCCTGGCCGGCAAATAAAAATTTTATTTTTTTCACTGAAACTTTTGTCGGCTTTGCTTGTCACGAATTCGCTATTATCTGTTAAAAGCACCTTTATAAAAAAGTTTATTGCTTAAATATTACCCTTCCCCTTCCCTCTCCTGAACACCAAACCTAAATATGGACTGCAAACATCAAAATAGACTTAAGGTTTCTTTCAAAACCTAAATTTCTTTTTTCAGCTCAACGCTTTTACACCATTTTAATCTGTAGCGCTTTTAAATACAGTGGAACTCTGCCTTATGACCTACTCGTTCATAGGACCACCTTGTTGTTAAGATCACTTTTTTTTGGCCCGGCAAAATGTCTATACATTTTCTTATAAAAACGCCCCGTTAATGCGACCAACGACCACATTCTAATTACCAGCCCGCATATTTATTTGTTTTTAACCTTGTTAATACGACCACTTAGATAAGTGGCAAAAAATAAATTAAGAGTAAATGTTTGATGTTAAGACGGTGTTCAAGGGCCTGGTTTGCTTCTCCGAATGGGACAAAACATCAAGGTTTTTCCTCATAGCACTAGAATGGCTGCTACGTTCAAGGCAAAAGTGGCATCATTTCCAATAGACGAAATTCTCCGCATTGCAGGATGGTCATCATCACGCTGTTTTGATCGGTTTTATAATAAACTGATTGTGAAGGCTCACTTGCCAGAGCAGTTTTGCACCGTTTAGTAATGATGGAGAAGAGAACTCCTTTAATTGTTGTTGTTGATACTTTATTGACGCAGTTATTGTTTGAACAAGAGTTTTAAAATTTTTTCTGTTGACACTGCGGTGGTCTTTTTGGTTGAGATGCTCAATAATAATTGTTGTTATCATTACCATGTGTGATGTGTTGTACATTACCTGTGTATTTTGATAGCAATTACCTTATGTGAATGTCAGCTTTAAATTATCACGGGACCCTGGGGAACTGGTGACGAGATAGAATTAGGAAATTAAACAAGACTTGCCTGCAAGTTTATCGAGTCGCCAAGTGCACCTAGGGATCAAATGCACACCACGATGGATTATGGTTAGTTTTATCATATAAACATGATTTTGGGTGTTACAATATCAAAATGATATTTAATGAAACATTTTTTGCAAAAAAGAAAGGATACTGCATAAGTACGTCTTAAAGGTAAGGGCAAGTTGGCGACTGTTGAAAAAAGTTGGACCCTTGCAAACTTTCCCGCCTGCAGTCGGCGAACTCCCAGATATCGCCGATGACACCGATCGACGTGTTCATCGTCGACAGTCCGTAAGAATTTATCAGCTGTGAACAAGCATCATTACCAAGAATATTCCAATGCAGTCCCCAGAGATCTAAATGCTCATTTTAAACTGCAAAAAAAGCAGCAACATTAAAGCAACAAGAAATAAAGTGTTTAGTGAATGAAATGCTGAACATTAAACAATTAAGACAGTGCCTGAAGCTAAACGTACATTCGGATTCGATTCGTGCGAAAGTTTTCATCTTGTGACCAATACAATTTGTTTTATTTTTGCTCATTCATTTTAACTTGGCCACTGAGTAAGGTTTATGCTGCAAACCGAAATATATACTTTTTCTTTTGATTGGTTTACATTCTTATGGCTCTACGCAAAAAAAAAACAAACTTTTGTTTCCCAACGTGCGCTCAGGACATTTGCTGAACCAGCAGATGAACTATAAAGGGATCATTCTTTCTATTGCAGTCAGAGCCCGCATTGAATATTGCAGTACACGCAAAACATCAACTTTATTAAGAAAGTTTTAAAAACTACACAAACCTTTAACGATAAGTCGAATTCTAATTCTTAAGTAACTTGACAACTCGGTGTAACGTGCAAACAGTAGGAACACTGTGAAAACAGTAAACACAAAATCGGAAGACTTTATAAAGGGCTAGAATTTCAGGTAGAAGTACAAGGGAGGATTGTGTTAATTTTAACAAGTGCATATTTTACTCGAACGTTCTTGGCAGCTCAGCATATAGTGTAATTTCACCATTTACATCTGAGTTGAAAATACCTTGGAAGCGTCGATACGCCGTGATTTTTTCAAAAGGGATTTCCACAACTGAGTCACATACCAGAAGAGGTTTCCAACTTTCGTTTGACAAATAGTAGCAATTGTTCTCAAGAGAGTATAAACGTTTAAACAGGAAAACACTCCGGTAATTGCCATTAACCCATCATACAAATCGGCCATTTTATTCTAAATCAAGTAACAACTAAGTATATTGGATGAATCGTAACGTCTGGGAACTCCCCAGCAATCTTTTCCTTAAAGCTAACCTGAATCTGAACTTTTACTTCAAGGGAGGGGTGGATCAATTCTTGCAAGGTTGGTTCCCCAAAAGTTAAACCTTACCTAAACCTTGACTCTGACGTATAACTCAAGGGAGATTTGGCTGAGTCGTTTCCAAGGTAAGGCCTAGGTTGCCCTAAATCTGAACCTTAACTACAACTTGAGTCTCTCTTTTTAAATCAAGGGAGGGGTGGGTGACTCTTTTTCCAAATATGCTAAGAGAGCGATTTTCGTGATCGCAGTGACGTTGAACTGGGTTCTTCTTGAAGCTTCTCCAAACTGGTTGGATGACTTTCGCCTTGACTTCCTGTATGACTCCCGTGTCGTCCCCCTTGGAATAACAAAGTTGCAGCACCCGAAATGCGGCGCACATTATGGCTAGCCGAGCGCCGCTGACCAGCATAGCTGCTTATACTTTCGCCTGCAGCAACAGAAACACCGGTACCAGGAAGTTGTCTTAGGGTGTTGTAAAGGTACCTGTGTAAAGGACAGTGAAAAAATAAACTGGATTGAAAAACTTTGCACCAAAATTAAAATTAAACCACAACAAGTGCACAACAATCGTTAAACAAAAATCAGACCTAGAGGATGAATGGATAATCAGAAAATAGCCCAAATTATTGTTTTCACCTTCTGCCTCGTTACCATACATGTCCCAATTTCAAATAGCACAGCAAAAACATTATCTCCTGATAATATGAGCCCACTCTGGTAAATGCGGTGTAATGGAAATCTTCTAAGTATTGTTAAGCTCATTAACAGTTTCCCTTCAGTATTTTCGATAATCTTATAACACCAATATCCTCTTTCAAATTCCTTGTATAAACCCAAATGTTTCACCACTTTGTTCGCTTAACAAGCCTTGTCAAGTTTTAAATTCCAATTGTATTTATCTTTGTACCGATTCTTTTCCTAAAGTTGTGTGCTAACGAAGTAAATTGTAAACAATGACCTCAGTTTATATTTTTCAAACTAATTTGTTTCTTTCAAACAAGGTTTTTTTTTCAAACCAGTTTATTTTTCTCATATCAGTCTGAGATAAATAACTAGTTATATCTAGAAAAATTGGGATGCTGGCAACGGTTGATTGCATGGTCAAGTGGAGATGAAGTGGGACTACAGATCCAAAAGTTAAGTAGTTCAATTTTGGTGTGAACCAAATTAAATAAAGGAAATTTGGTGCAAAATTTACTTGTTGTCAATTGCTCAGGAAATCGAAATTTGAAATAATATCCACCTGGAGTTAAATCTTTCACTAATTAAAGATGGTCATTTAAAAGAAACCTATCTAACCCATGCAAGCATGGAAAATAGACATATTTTATAATGTGTGCAAAAAGAACTTGCATAATTGTCATAATGATATTGTAATACATTTGAAAAGTGTTATCCCAAACTTATATAATCATCCTTAGTGCTTAATTTCGGAATAGCTTTTTCCTTCATTTTAAAACTTTGTTCTCATGCAGGCTATAATCACCTTGTGTAAGGTAACTATACCTACCATAATATGTGAGCCTCCTTCAATAATTGCACCAGAAACTCTATAATTAACTGAGTAATTTTACTAGATTATAATATTAACATTTTGTTTTCCATTTGAATGCATGACTTCTCACTTTAATTTTCTCGCTTTGTTTTGATTCACCACACATTGTTCTTGCTGCATGTATGTCACTGATTAACATCATTGTACCATTGCATGATAAGAACCACAAGGTAGGGCCTGGTTTCTTTACATTGTAATCAGTCACAGATGTGATAATTTTAAATACCCTAATTATGTTAATTTATCTTTGACATCATTACATATTCATTGACATTGAAACATGGTTAAAACTTGAAAAAATATATAAAATAAAAAAATGAGATGAAACTGATTTCTTTATAAACATCAGACTAATTGTTTAACTTTGTGTTTTAATTAAAAAGAAAAAAATAACCTTTTCAGAATATAATGTGATTCAAAGAGACTCAATCAGGGCTAAAATTTTCAATAAATTCTACTTACTATCTATATATACTTTTTAATTTTCTTTAAATATTAAGACTTTTAAAAAAGACTGATTTTTTTAATAACATTATGCAAGTATACTAAATTAATAACAGTATTACATTAATTACCTAAAAATCATTTATTCTGAAGCTCTTATGATGTATGAGTCATCATTTTATGATAATTACAGAAGCTGTTTAACCTTAATGCTGATATGTTAAACACCTTGTTAACCTTTATGTTTTTGCAAATTTTATAATTAATTACAAAAGCTGGTATGTAACATATTATGTAAAATACTACTTTACACTGTGACTGCGTACTAAGTAAAGGTGCCAAAACTGTGTTGGCCTTACCAATATTGACAATATTAAAATAATCATTCAATCACAGAATCAAAGAGAGGAGTTGAAATAGCTTTTCGAATGCTGGATGTCGATAAGAGTAATTGGCTTGACAAAGAAGAGTTTATGGCTGTAAGTATCAGCTAAAAAGATGTTAAATCAACTACTCTACTATATTTTTGTTGTTATGATACTTTAACTGTTCTATCCAGTGGTTCATATGAACACCACATTGATGCCTCATAGATACCACAGATGTAGACCAACTGCCTTTCTACAGGCTGGGTGTTTCAAAAGTTTAAAGTTATTTTTTAAACAAATCACTTTTTTGTTAGAACTTTTTCAATAAATTTATTTAAAAATAGCTAGCAATATAGCAATTTTAATTGTCAATTGATGGCTTTGTTTCAATTTTCGCGCCAAATGTGTACACGCACTTTTTCCGCCATTTTTTTGCGCCCTTTGTGTATCTTGTTTCTTTTTTCGAATTTGTGTTATTCTGTATTTTTTCCCTAAAATTATCGTTTTCTCACTCTGTCACAAAAAGGAAGTCTGCCTGCAGTAGTTGTAGAGTTATTGTGATCTTGAAACAGCTTGTGATGTGTCGCGAGATAGATGTTACATCTATAGAGAAACTGGTGAACATTTGTCTTCCAACTTACTTCTTTTTTCCTTTTTTGTATGCTCCCTACCGAGCAGTACCACTCTTTGGATGTATATAAATAGTAATTAATTCTACTAATAAAAAGCTCTTTCTACTGCTCTTGTTTATTACTATTACTAGTGTTACAGTAAATTAACATACCCCGTTCGTTATTTCAGTTGGCTGAGATGGTTAATAGGAGATCCTCGGCAAAATCGATGGTCAGTGAAGTTTAATTTTAATTTTTTTTCTCGATAAATCACTATAGTTATTATTTATATTGCGCAAAATTCATGCATATATGATCTAATAGACCACTTTCATAAATGGCGACTTTTTTAAAATTCTTTTGTATTTATTCAAATTAGCCTTGCTAGCCTCGTCTATGAGTTGAAAATTCAAAAGAATATGTTGTCCCAAACAAGGCGAGTAAGGCAAATTTGAATACAGACAAAAGAATATTTAAGTAGTCGCCATTTATGAAAGCGTTCTATGCGCTTTACATTCGGGAGAAGATAAGACAAGTCTTATGTAAATTGATAAGACACAAACGCTTGTTTTGTGCCATTTATACGAGCAGTTCATGTCTTATAGGATTGTAAGTCCCGTCTTATTTTCTCCTGAATAAATTACCTTAATTTTTGCATTTCGTGGTATGTTGCTGCAACCCTTTTTGGTTTACAAGACTTAGTGAAAGATACTACAAGAACTTTTAGCTTTATTGTTAGCTGTATTTTAATAAACAGTATTTGAAGTTTTCGAAAACCACTATACTCTAGTTTGTATCAATTTACTTTTAGGTGCCTATATAATAAATGGGGGGGACGCTTATTAATTTTTCGTTTTTTTTCCGACCCCCCCTCCCCGTAGCTTATTAGGACCCCCGTTTATCATTTCTGAATAATTATCTAAGCACTCTGCCACAAAAGTGTAAAAACAACAGAAATCTGTAGTGTTTATATGTCCTCCAAACTTTCACAAGAAACTGAAATTGCATTCTTTATTGACGAATACAATGCAATGCCTTCTCATTTTAAATAAAAAATGTGCAATCTAAAATGATTGCCAAACTGGAATGTTTTTCGGGCCATTTTCACAATGCACCTGACGAGCTTGGCTTAGCACGGTTATTCCCAGTTTGGACGGAAATTTTGGGCTCAACATTGAAATGTTTGCCCCTTCTCTTCCTAGGGATTCTGACCCCCGTTTATTAAATTTTCCTACAAATTCTGACCCCCTTCCCCGTTTATTGCGACCTTCCGTTTATTAGGCAGCTAAGAGTAAGTAGTGGTAGCCCTATATTGATCTTTTTAGTGCGGTTTTTTTCACAATCCATTGGTAGGCCAAGGAGGTAGCAAGACATATTGCCGGTGGTGATGAACGCGATGTTTTCAACACAACACTTCTAACTCACTTTTTTGGCCCCAAGGGCAAAAGTCATTTTACATTTGATCAGTTTTCAAAGTAAGTAAATCCTTAAAGTGTATATGAAACGAAATTTTTTATTAGCTTGTTCAAACGAACGTTCAAAAGAGCTTTCAACATGATGAAGAATGGCATTTATTTTATTGTGATAGCACTCTTGGTTGCAAAATTATCGAGATTTTGATTTATGCAAACTAGAGGACTTGTGACGTCACATAGTGGACACAAAATTATGTAAAGTCACAAAATATGGAATATCTTTGCAAATTCTAAGTCTGCAGGGTTGAAACTTTGCAGGGTTGATGTGCTGCCAGAACTACACATTGTGATAGTGATTATGATGTCACCATAGCAGCATACTCGTTGCCAGACCTCTACCTTTTCGAAATGAAAAATACCTTCTTTGTTGTTCAGAGTCTAACAGACTTCCTTGTGCGTGTGCTGTGTAATGTCCATATTTGCTCACACCCACTGAATGAACATCAAGAGCAAATAACACTTACTGGAGAGGGAAACTCTGATTTTACCCTTTGGGTGGAGAGGGCCTGGAGCCCATTGTGTTGCCATGGAAACGTCACAGTGGGCCATATTAAAAAACTTTGTGATGAGCATAACAACTGTAAAAAGTTTTAGTTCTACACAGAAAAAGTATTCAGAGATATTCCACTTTTTGTGATTTTACATAATTTTGTGTACTTTGTGACGTCACAAGTCCTCTAATTTGCATAAATCAAAATCTTGAATAACTCGGCAACCAAGAGTGCTATCAAAATAAAATAAACGTTGTTTTTCATCATTTTGAAAGCTCTTTTGAACAAGCTAATAAAAAACTTCGTTTCATATGCACTTTAAGGCTTGAAACTTCGACGCAGCATCATTAAATTTTAGTTCTTACACTTGTCAGATAAATAAACTTTGTTCTGACACTTCTCAGATAATGTTGCCTTTGTTCAAACTCTTTTTTATTTATAGTCTTGTTTCAGTAAGTAGTAATTGAATATGCTTGTAAGCTCTTCGGCCGGTTTCTTTAAACAAATCACGTACCATATCTTAGATGTAGCTCCCAACTTCAATAAAAAAAATTGTTATAATAAGTTATACTAACCTAAAATTTGATTAAATCCGTTTAAGATGACTTCTGCTTAATTTCACTCAAAAATACCCGATTACGACTATGCGCGCCTAGTGTCTTTAAATCGGGATCCTTTCGCCTACTGTAGGTATGTGTAATTTAAATCTTTATATTGCGCACAGAGGCTTTTATTTTGCCTCTGGGCCAAGAGCCTGCAGGGGCAAATAATTACTTTGTTATTAATTTAAGTTGTTATTCAAATTATTAAAATGTTTTTCATTTCCGTCCGTTAATTTTTTAAAACAAATAAAAAGTTGTAACTAAAATTGTTTCATTAAACCTGATGAAGACTGGTAATGATTAGTCAAAATATGGTACGCACGGCCAAATTTTTATCATCCACGTTGGAAGGTCAGTCATTGTAAGCCTTTTTGACAAAAACAGATAAAATTTCCATATTGATGCGTACTAGCTTTATAATTTCGCAGACAGTTTATGCATAAAAATCTCACCTATTTTCTATATAGCTAATGCTAACCCTAACCTAGCAGGACCCAGTACGCCCCAGTACGGAAATTCTCCCGGAAATTATATTTTACTTTGATAGTATTTCCGACTGATCACAATCTTCTGATCCAACGGTGGCAAGAGTATTGATCTTGTACTGGGTTAGCGACTGGTGCGAGTGGATTGTTTACAAATAAACCCTGGCGATATGAGTTCACTGCATTACAAGACGCGATAAATGACTTTAAAAAAATCTTTAAATTAAATATGTACATAATTAAAATGGCGTAAGTTCAAATAAAATAGAATACAAATCACAAATAGTTGTACCTGAAATAAGATAAAAGGTGAAACTCTTAAAAATTAATTCGAACAGGATAATTTTCAGGAGCAAGTAGCAAAGCATTCAATGAAATTTGTCAAAAACAGAAACTTAAACCGTAATAAAAGAAATTTAACAAATTAAGTACCTTAGATCCCCTATCCAACCTCCGAAAAAAATGTCGTTCGTTTGATAACATTTAGTGATTTCAGAGCACATTCAAATCCACTATTTCACGATTTAAATATTTTGAAAATCAAAGATCTTGTTAAATTCCAAACTTGCATACTGATGCATGATTACCACCATGATAAACTTCCCAAGATATTTAAAATGTATTTCACTCCTACAAGTACTAAACATAAATACAACACAATATTTTCTAGTAAAGACAATTACTCTTTTCCACTTGTTAAAACAAATTATGGCCAATTCAACATAAGATTTGCTGGTGGCAGCATTGTGGAGTTCACGTAATGAAAATTTGAAAAGGGGAAAAAAAAGAAAACTTTAAGAGCAAATTATTTAATACCTTCATTAGTAGTTATAAATCGCAATAATTCAATTAGGCCTTTAATTACATCTTAATTTTTAATTTGTTGCCTATTGTCCTTGTCATTGTTATTATTTTTTTTTTATTTGTATTTTTATTTTCCCAGACTCTTTTCTGACTTGTAAATTGTAAATAAATTAGTCGCTAATTGTGTAGTTCGGTTTTCAACTGTTACATTTAGCCAATGCCCAAAAACATATAAAATTTATTGTATTTAATTGTTAAATTGAATGTAATAACAGGCATTATTAAATGAATCTGAATCTGAATCTTTTCTTATAATTCATCAGCCGTCCTTTGGGAGGTAATTGCAATGTTTTAATGAAGGGTTAGAAGAACTCAAAAAGTATTTGAAGTGTTCTCACAAGTCGTTGCTCAATTAAATAAATATCGCCATCATTTTTTATCGATATATTTTAAATCCACAGGATTTATTGGAGCCGGAAACCAATTGTAGAATTGCACCAAATTTAGGCATCCTGCTGATGAACAGTAACTGTTTTGCTAATTCTTTTTTAGCAGCATTCTAGTTATGGCTGTTCAGATATCTATCATGTGAAACAAAAAACTAAGAATCTGCATATTTTCGCTTCCAAGTGCTCGGCAGAAAAGCCGAACATAAACGTCGCTAAGTGCTTTACAAAAAACCTAAATTTCAAGCTTGTCTTAAAGGCGGGAATATTTCAGGACGCGAGTAAAAAAGCCCGCCAAATTACTTGAGTGCATACTCTTAAAAATTAAATATAAATACGTATTTTTCGAGGCTGGGAAAGATTCATATGATGAAAGAAATAATAAATATGTTTTAGTCTTCCCAACGTACTCATCAGAAAAAATCTATCAGGGACCACCACGCTGGCAACGTAGCAGATTACTGATCTGACTGTAAGGTTAGCGCGTGAGTATCCCTGGGGCCCAATATTTTCGTCATTTAAGCACGTTTCAAGCCTCATAACCTCAAGCAGGGTTTGGTACAAATAAATACGTATTTTTCGAGGCTGGAAAAGATTTGTATGATGAAAGAAATAATAAATATGTTTTAATCTTCCCAACGTACTCATCAGGAAAAAATTGGCAGATTTCCCCGAGCGGGATTCGAACCCACGTCTCCCTGTATACTAGTCAGGCGTATTAACGGAAGATTAAAACATATTTATTATTTCTTTCATCATACGAATCTTTCCCAGGTCCACAAGCTTTAGGTTCGGCCTTCCCCCCCGGCAATTTTTTTTCCAAAGAAGACAGATGTAATAAAACTATACCATTCTTAAAGGAAAAGAACACTAAAGTGCTAAGAGTAAGAATATACCCGTGGCTGAGACAAGGCGGAGAAATTGTGTTTCGAAGATGCAAAATCAACTCATAAAATTACTGTTTCTTGGCCAAATAAATGTTTTTCTTTGAAACATCGCAAACACCGGCAATCCTCGTTAGCATTTAAGAGCAGAAGTGTTTTTAAAGCGCAAATTTCCTGTTTCATAAATGTAGGGAATTCATTTGATGCTGACACTTTACTTTTATAAAATAATTAAAAACATTCAGACTTGTCTTAAAATATTAGTTTTTTTATATCAGGAGATACGTACGTATTAAATTCCAATGAGCAGACCACAAATCTTACAGACAATACTACTAAATTTAATTCTAAGTTGCATTTCTTACCCTTCCTTACCTTCCATATGTTCTAAATATACAAAACAGGATTTGTTAGTAATAACTTTTAAATGTTATTTTACACAGAATATCAATGATAGGCTAAATTTGGCAGGATTGAACGACGGAAAAATAACCTGATCGATGAAACATTGCCTCAGAAATCATTTGGGGGAAAAGTTACAATCTTTAAAAACGAAAGGTGATGTAAGACCTCGTTTTCTTGCTGTTAAAAACAGAGGATAGTTGAAAGTATTTTTAGGTATCTACCTTGCATCTTCATATGTTTAAGGTAGGGGAAGTCAGGCTGGCTTAGTGGTCTTCAGTCGCGAGTCTTTTTTCTATGACCCAGAATCGAGTACTGGGCTCCACATTTGGGCTGAAATTTGTCGATCTCAATCTGACTCCGAGGGTTTCTCTCAGAGTAACCCCGGCGGTTTTCTTCCCTCTGCAAATTCAACTTTCACACCAAGATCTGAGCTGTCGAGTTATTAAAAATTAGCCTTTGGCTTGGAAGAATAGGCAACCACTTCTATCGCAATTGACAGTTTTAATATTATTTTAAAAGTATTTACGTTGATATCAACCTCCATGCTGTCCCAGTCGTAGCAAGCAGTGTGTACCTAATGCTAAATCACATGGTTATGAGATTCGAGATTGGCTACGTTTAATTATTAAATACTCTTTCTACTATAGTCAGTTGGAAATTTTCAATTTTGTCTTTCTTTGTCTTATGCTTATGCTCTAGTCTTGTTACTTTTGTTTTTGTGTTTGTTGTTATTTTTCCTTTTGCTTTCTTTGATTTTGCTAAGTTGGTTTTCTTCATTGAAATATTCTTGTTCTAACCCTTTTTTTGTTTGTTTGATCGTACTTCCTTCATGAATACATGCTCATTTGGTCTCACCGCGTATTCTATTTATCTAGTTCAATCGCTCGCAACCTAAATTATCATATCAATGCTTTATAATATATGTTTTGTATCTTTATCGTCCTAAACTTACTTAAGCATTCTTAAACAAAAGAATTTGTGCCTAAGCCAAGTTAATAACATTGTAATCCACTAGCTACCATAAGGTATATGTATCGGTGAAACCGGTGGTCTCGTCTTCACACCATGAAAAGGCTGCATGATAAGGACAGACTATGACTATGTGTTGTGCTTGCTATATAGCATTCTGACATTAGTCCAGAAATTTGTTGAAATAGTTGTGCACTTTCTGTTAAAAGCACCAAATTTCGCATACTTGTAGTTTTGAAAGTGCAAATTAATTCTAGCTGTGGATCCAAGGTGATCCATGCCAGGGAGAGGCAGAATTCACTCCCAGGGTGAGGGGTTATGACAACTTATGCATTTTGCCTTAAATTCGGAAACAGCTGATGTTCAGTAAACCGGCAGTTCCTATTTTTAAGCTGTCAAACCCTTGAAAACGATAATTAATAACTTTCTTTGCAAAGGAATTCCTTTTGTTATCAAAACTGACGATTATCAGTGTCGTTTATGCACATTCGTCAAATTAAATGAAATAATACTGAATAATACTTTCATAATAATGAAACAATAACATCCAATTGCAATTATAGAAGCAATTGAAATGTAGTTATTGATAACGCTTGTTTCAGCTTTGAAACAACAAAATTTCTTAACATCACGTTGGCAGTCAGTTATTTTGCAAGCAAATTGCATGTTAAAGAATTTATCCAGAAAAATCTTGGTTTAGTGATTAGTTTTAATTTTCACGGCTTTTTTCAAATCATAGTTTCTATGGCGTTATTACTCCCAAACTGTCTTGCTAAATAGTCCGTTATGGTTCAAGAAAAAAAGCTAAGTGAGAATCCGAAGGAAAGTCACAAATAACATTTGAATGAAATATTCAAGATTTATTTACAAACTGGGGCACGTCACCTCTGACTCAGTCGAGACTGCTTCATGTTGCCGACGCCGGTATATACTTCTTATCTTCCTTACGAAGAAAGTTTAGTTATTCGCTTTTAGTTCAATTTTGTTTAAGAAAAATGCTCCTGTGTTCTTAACTTTCAGTTAAATATTAGTTTTTTCAAATGGTGTATCAAGAGAGGACAAAAATGTTAATGCTTCTGGTTAAGTTGTTCATGTCAGAGCCAAGGCAAAGGCTAAGGTGAGTATGTGTGTGCGCGGTCAAGTATAAGCTGAGGTCTTCCACACAACGCCGACAACTTCGGTTTCAAGGCAGCTTTCGAGGCCGCGTGTGAATTATAGTTCTTTTCTTGGTAATAAATTTTGTAATATCCATTATCAATTATTTGTTAGCGTTATGGATGCCTCGAAAATAACAAAAATACTGGAAATCTCTGAATTTGATTGTGCCCTTCCGAGGCGTTAAAAATATTAATCTTCACTCTATACGACTATAGTCTTCTGAATATAGTTTAAAGGGGAAAAACGCATTGCCATTGGTAAGATAACTGAATCAATGTAGTTTACCAGCAACAGGTCTTAAAAAGTTTTACGGCTTTAATATGATTTTTCAAAATTAATTTTTTTTTTGCTTTCCAACAGACATCAAATTGAGCTTGAATTAAAATCATTCGGACTTGAAAGAAATGGTTTGTTGCGGGTAACTAAGAGTCCGGCACTTGAAGCCGGCATCCGCTGGTGTCATCAGAGTACTCAAAGAAGAAGGTCTTATAAAAAACTGCTTTGCCAAACTGTAGTAGAAACAACTCCATAATATTGATTTGGCAATACAAATACGACGATTTTGTAGGCAAATTAAACTAAATATATTTACATTTTAGTTTAGTTTTCTGAATGCAGGAATTAAATGAATAAAAACCGTAACATTTTTATTAGCTAAACTTGCTGATTCGAGTTATTATTACATACACAATGTACAAAGGCCGCATAGTCTTCATTAAAGAACCTTTAAAGATTTGTCAAGTTTGATAACGCTTAAATTTGCACGCCGAAAGGTTTATAAGAATTACTTGATTTCGATGGTCGGAAAATAGTGTCAAAACCACGTTCACTTGCGCTGCTCAGCAACTTTCAACAACAACAACAACAATTTAAGAATGTAAATCATAACTCAAATGCACAAACCGTTTGTTTTTCAGATATTTGCACTATCTTGTCATTTGAAAACAAAATATTCTTGTTTTGATACAACATTATGCAGTGTACGAAAGCTCAACGTATGAATGAATTCCGATTCAGTTGGGGAGCAAAGACGAGATGAGGCCGTCCCTTTCTTGAGAAGCTTGTTTGTTGCTCATTCGCCTCCCGGCCTCAAGACTCAACTGTCTTCTGGAAAAGCAGCTGTATCGCAATCTGGCAAAAGAGCATTCTTTTCTAGCCGTTTTCCTTTCACTCGTTTCCATTTCATTCTTCTATTTTGGAACCAAACTTTGACTTGCCGTTCAGTCAAATCCAAGCTAACAGCAATTTCGTAACGACGTAATCTTGTAAGATAATTATTTCTGTTGAACTCGTTTTCTAGTTCCTGTAATTGATGCTTTGTAAAAGCTGTTCTTCCTTTTCGTTTTTTTCCCGTCGGCTTGTCCACTTTCTTTTCTGTGTATGTAAAAGAAAATGCCGTCAGGATTATATAATGTATTGCCAGTTGAGCCAAAATACTGCTTCGGGTTTTGAGATTTAAACGCTGTGAGATTAGTAAAACCGCAAAAGTCAATAAGAAGGAATGACATTTTTATGCTTTTTATGACAAATAATGAACTTTGTACATCTAAAATGGCTTTTATTCTTGGTATGGTTGTTTGCTCTTTAAAACAGCAAACATTTAATAAGCTAATTCATAAAAATTCTTTGAGGTTCAAAACAAAAACATGAAAGAACATGCAGTGATGTCTCAATTAGTCAATGGCCCGATTTGAATTTTATCAAAGGAATGTCAGTTAAAATACAGCTATACCTAGTATTTCTGAAGCAAACAGACAACCAGTAATCTTTTTATTTTGAAATCACAACTGATTTGATACAAAACTTTTCACTTCAATAACATGCAATTATAAAAAGAGTGCATTTCATACATTGGCTAATTTTAAGCTTTTAAAAGCATAAAGTCTTAATGAAGAAAGCAAAGTCTGTTCCTAATATTGCTTCTTGCTCTGCGTGTTTTTCCATAAAAAGTATATGTATATATATAATAATTGGTTTATAGCTAAAAGCACTTTTAACAGATTTGGTATTGCAACGAGCCTAAAACTCGCCACACCCAGAACGTATACATTTTGTAATGGCGGAAAGTTGTTATACAAGTTGAACCTTTCAGATTATAGTTCAATTCAAAGAAAACTTTAATGCCAAAGCGTAGAAATTTTAAAACTGCTCAACAATGAATTAAAAGAAAAAATTTTTAGTTAGATAACTTTTTTCGTTTTGAAAATGCTCTCTTCTCCAAAATTGATCTGTTCAACTACTAACTATAGCAATGTTACCGTGTCAATGATGAATGTACAACTAGTATTGCTTCAATAAAATGATATCTCATTAAATGTGCCAAGATTTATCTTCTAAATGATTCTTTTTTGTCTTGTATCCCTAAAACACTTGCACTTAATAAAAACTGCATGTTTTTAAATGGCAATTAAAACGTTTAAGGATGAAAATTTTTTCGAAGACTTGAACCCTTATCGCTATAAAATTTTTAAAGCTCTTGTGGCCTGCTAAAAATACTACATAGAGAACTGTTATCTTGTAAGTTTAAAGTTTTCACTAACCTCAAATTTTACTAAAAGTGTACTTATTTGTAGTAATTAAATGATTAGAGTGCAAAGCCCTTGCTTTTGGTTATTTGTTTATAGTTGCACTGATCTACATCAGTAGGGGATATTTCTGCAGTATCCAAGTTGCAAATTGTAGTCATGAAAATTATTTAATGCAAAGCCAAAGATCATTAGTTCTTAAAAGCAATAGAGGAAGCCTTGAGATATTTGTGGCTAACACGTACAATGGAAAAGTGAGATAACCTTTATTCGAGAAAACAGGCATTTTGTGTTCTTGGCTTTAGAGATATTAGTGTTTTTCAAGTCAGGTTAACATCGAAATTATGCTATTTTTTTTACAGTTTTATTAGCAGAGAAGGCTTTCATTTGTGAGGCAAAATCATTGCAAAAAAAAAAAAGTTTTGAAACATTAAAAAATCCTAACAGAAGAGTAAGAAACCAAAGTAACTCATTTGCCAGTTTTTCATCTACATCACTAAGCCAATGAAAGTTGTAATGTAAATTGTCCTTCCCTGTGGCCATAGGGTTAAACCACAAGTGGATATTTGGTTGTAATATGTTCTTGTAAGATTAAAATGTCGTTTTTCTCAAACAAGAGTTTAATAGCTTGAGCATAAGTTCAAGTGCTTGTTCTGTACTCAAATGATGTAGTCTTAAAGTTGAGTTCCAAGGTTCACTTTATAATATTTTAAAGTAATGGCGATGCTTTCTCAAGATATATGCTCGGCTAAATTGTAATTACTTCTTTAAACTAATGATAATACAAAATATTAAAGCCATACAAGTTCGTTGTTTTGCATCCAGCTTACCACAACATTCCTTAAGAGACATAAAAGTTCCAGCATTCCTGTCAGACCAAATTTTTGAACAAAGAAAGCAAGCTGTATAATATGAATTGATTCTTTTCTATTATCTTGGTAGCTAAACTACAATCAATTAAAAGACAAGTAAAATCAATTCTTAAAATGTTCATTGTGTTTTTAATATTCCTACATTACAATATGTTGTAAGAATTATAAAGTGAATATGTGAAGGAGGAAATACAGCTATGCAGCTTTCATGGTTAAAAAGTCTGAACCTACTACGGAACTTTCCCCAGTGCAAAAACGTGTTGTCAAACTTTAACCAGTCCCAGAATTGTTCTAACTTTTTAGACATAACTCTATAGCTGCCTAATAATTATATATCATTTCCAGTACGAACTGTTTTGAATTTAATTTGCAATTTTCTCAAAGAAACAAGCCTTTGACAGCTAAATATTCTAAGCGCTAGTCAAGACCAAATAGAAGACGTGAGACAAGCGGAAATGTTCTTTACAAGAAAGATTATGATCTCTGATAGCGGAAAATAATACTCTTTTGCTAGAAATTTATTCAAATTTTGTTCATTCTAGATGATAACATAGCAAAAAGTTCTACAGATCTACAAAGTCAGTTTTTCAAACGACCTCTAAGATAGCTTGCGTACTCGATGTAATGATCAAGGAACCACTAAATCTCGAAATTTTCTGATGGTATAAGATCATTATTTGGCTGTGTAATAATTTGTTGCTAACACAACGATTGTAGCATCTCTTATAGTTTACGTGATTTTCCATGAAAAAGCAATGAAGATATACTATCGTGGTAAACATTTCAAAATGGGAGTAAAATAAGTTAGTTTTATCAAGAAAGTTCTCATTTTACCAGGGTCTTGTTTACTAAAAATCGTTCATGTCACAAAACTGAACAATATGAAGACTACGTTATCCATAAAGAAATTCTCACACTTTAAAATGACCATCCAATAAACACATCATGAGCGAATATACCGTAAGTTTATTTGTGTGAACGAAAAGTGTACAACCCGAGCAGAGTTTATGGTACAGTTTTGAGCTTCAGTCATATTGTTTTATATGATCGTACAGTGCAAGCTATTAAAAACAGTCTAGGGAAGCTCATATGCTCTACAGGGTGTAATATTCAATAAATTAGTCCAAGAAGTAAGTTAATAGACATGTTCAGCTGTGAGTGTCATAGAATACCTTGTTCACAGTCTGGCAAATGAGGAGTAGGACCGTCATAATCTGCTCTAACGGGATCTCTGAGCTCGTACATTTGTGCAGGTGGTAGATGATGCAGCGGTGGAATCTCAGCTTCTCTCGGGTGAATTTCCATTCCTCTTGGGTCGCTGTATTGCGCTGTTGGGGGAACATGGCACTGGCTGTAGGATGGTGATCTGTTAGGAGGGTAGCTGTTAAAGTTAAACTGTGTAGGAGTATAACCATAAGGCTGGTGCGACAATGGTGGAGGTCCACGAGAGTCGTAGCGAGAAGGAATTGGGTAGTTTGACCGTCCATAGCTGTACGCGTTTGGGTACATTCTCCACTTTTTCTTGCGAAAAAACTTTAAGGTGTAATATTATCAAATGTTCGGCTGGGTTCTGAAGTCGGCACACAATACAACTTTTAATCGATTTATTGCAGCGCCGCTGTCAGCTAAGTTGTAACTGATATGAAAGCGCGCTTTATTGAAAGTAATTGATACAAACTACTGGCTGTCGGCAAGTTTTTGTACTGTACTAAAAAACAAATTGTTCAAAACAAATGGAATTTTTAACGTGATGTGTCCCACAACATTTTATTGGAAACAAAAATCTTAAAAAACGCCTAATCATAAGTAGCAGAAAAATCTGATTCAGTTATAAAAATCGGACCCAAGAGTCGCACGTCTGGACAAAAATAAACATAGGAGATAATTGAATACGCGGAGTTCCCATCTTTACACTTTAATGTGCCGCACTGCTCAAGCTGTTTATTACATTAAGTTTTTTCTCATTTCTCTTTTGAGTGCGGCGCTCTAGCCGATATTCTGCAACCAGCGGTGATAATGCGTTTTTTATGCTTGCCAGTTAAAGTTTGTTAACACCATTTTTCCGCAGTCATTGAGTTGCTCCACAGAGGCGCAAAAAAGAGAAATCTGGTCGGCAGTTGATTTCTAGTGAGTTTTAACTTATCTTCATTATACAAAGGGATGTCTGTTCGGGCGTAGTATTTCTGGGGTTCTCGCTGTGCGTTTAAACGCGAACATATGTCATTGTTTACACAAGTTTAAGAGTACCTTTGTCTCAACGATACTTTGATTTGTTTTGAGAAGTCAAGTGGTTCGTTAACTGTGGCCTGAGGGAGAGGGAGTGAGGCTGCAGTCAAAATAAAAACGAAACAACAAAATTATAGCCGCGAGGACAGCCCTAAGTGTTTCTGACACGTATTTGTCAACTCTACAATCTCATTCGTCAATTGAAATTATATATTTTAATTACGTTCGGACCAAATATTAACCTCTCCTATTAAAAAATGCAAAATTAGCACCGGAATCATTTTAAAAGCTCCATTTAAAAGATTTTTAAGGTTTTTACTTTTTTCAGAAAAATGATTTTCAACTTTATCTCTGAGAACAAGCCTTTTAATTGAATTATCTTTTTCACGATCTTGCCACGTTATTTTCAAATAGCTTCCGTTCTTAATATAATTAGTTACTATTTGAAGAGGTAATTTGCTGAAATGTACACAAAAAATATACAAAATTGTAACCGTTGTTTTGCCTCATTCGTAACAAGCATCCATTTATCGCAAAGCTTTTTCTTAAGCTGGCAACGGAAGTCTAATAGAGTTTTGTAAGTTAATTAGACCTTTACAAATATCTTTTTAACTCTTAAAAGCTGAAGAATAAACAATTTGTTTAGTTATTTCAAGTTGTACAACAATCAAACTTTATGTTTGTTTAATTCGTGTCACAAAAGTGCTTGTTTAATGATCAAGTGAAACTGGGCACCGGACAGAACCGAAAGCTAGCCCGGTAAGTTTACAAGATTATGTCCCACACAGCCGGCGCTTATCTGATGTCTCCGGTTTCTGTTTCTTTAAGCGGAGCGGATGTGAGTCTTTGACCTCCCCAGGACAGGAGAAAAATCCATCGCAGGTTAGCTCTCAGCACATGGTGGTACTCATTACCGACTTTGTAAGGATGGAAAGCTGAGTCAACTTGCCGAGCAAAAAAGGTCATATGACTGTTCAAATTTTGCACGGCAGCACCAGGCGTCAAACATGGAATCGTTATGGCTGCTCAAACCACACAACCTCCGGGGATCGAACGCGGTGATCGCAAAAAACATAAAAATAAAAATCGATCCAAATTACCTAAAGAGTAACCATTGTCTAAAATATTTACTTTTAGTTCTTTTATTTCAACTGGTTAAAAATTTTAAACGTAAATCGACAATCATTTCTGCTTTTTAAGATAAACAAAATGAAACTGGTTACTTTATAGGGTTTCATGAGCTGGCTCAAAAGTATGAGTTAATAATTCCAACATTTTTTCTTTTTTCTTGTTCTTCATTTCTTCTTTTCAACTCGAAACAAAATGAGTTCTAATACTTCTAGGGTTTCAAACACTGGCCGGTTCAAATGTAAGGAAATTTTATTGTGTTAAAAATGGCGAAGATAAAGTCTTTATTAAAGACCAAAAGTGCAATCTTCCATCACGAGGTCTTATTTAAAACCTGATTTATCCTTAATCTTAATTCAATTTATTTGATTATAACTTTATTTAATGATTTTTATAATTCAACATAATCTCCCATCTTGGGCTAGGGTATAAACAAATAGGAACCGGTTTAAAGATCAGCCCTAAGAATGACTGACAAATTCCAGTAGTATTGATTCATCTACGTCATCTACCCTTCCGACAAAATCCTTGAAGGAGGAGTCAAGTTTGTGTGGCTTCATACCTTGTCAAAGTAAATACCTCATTTACCTTTCACAAAAACTACAGGCAATGCTCACACCATTCTTGCCTCTAATCCTTGAAGGAGGAGTCAAGTTTGTGTGGCTTCGTATATACCTTGTCAAAGTATAAATTCCTCAGTTTCCTCTTCACAAAAACTACAGGCAATGCTCACACCATTCTTGTCTCTAAGTTCTTGAAGGATGAGTCAAGTTTGTGTGGCTTCATACCTTGTCAAAGTGCACGTGTGTATAGGGATTGTACTAGTGGCCTCTGTTTTAGTTCTAGATATTGATGGGAAATTTTACGGAGTCTCTGAATCTGAGATGCACCATATTGTATTAAACTTGTTGTTTCAGATGTGTCGTAAAGGTAAACATAAATAACATAGGTAGGCATAATATATATTAAATTAGCGGCAGAAGCTTCGCTTAAAATGACAAAATACTATTCATTTAAAGGGGTGTGACTTTATAAAACTAACCTCCAACTAATCAATGAAAGAACTAGCCTAGAATATATAGCCTTAAAGCTACTAGCACGTTTGTGCTATCTGTACTTAACGCGGTTTATCATTTTAGTCACAACCCACAAGCATCAGTGCCCTTTTATTATATTACTTATGCTCATTGGAAACCTGATCCTGTTTGCTAGCTATTCCATGTTCAAAAGGCCTAAGCAGCTGTCCATGGCTGCTAGCATTTGTTCTCTTTGCTTTTTATGGTAGGTTTATGGGGTAAGGCCCACTAAAAAGGTGGCCTTAGAGCCGATTTTAGTGGCCGTCAAGTTACCTACTAGCACGTTTGTGCTATACATACTTGACGTTTATCATTATAGCCACATCCCACAAGCATTATTAACCCTTTCAGTGCCAGTTGTATTTTTAAATTCTCCCAACCTGAACCCATACTTTTCATTGAGCAAATTTGAGAGAATTTGACTTTTAATCTTCAGTAGTTGGCTTTGTTTGATCAATTCTCATTTTCTCATCACCAAATGTCAGATTTTGTATGTGTTATATAAGGAGAAGTTGGTAGTTGATAACTGACTGGCACTGAAAGGGTTAATATTACGTCCTCTTTATTAGTCTAAAATAGTTTTGTTCTCGTTGAACCCAACTTGTTTGCCTCCGGGATCCTATCATTTGGAATTCTCAAAACAGCACCTTAAATTTCGAGGAGTTTTCGTCAAGTTAATCCCAGCCACCATCCACCTCCATCCCTCGTGACAATGATTCCTATAAATGAAATACAGATTTTTCGAGGCTGGAAGAAACAAACAAACTGTAACGATTCTTTTTTCTTTTCTTTTCAACAAACTCATCCGAAAACAAAATGGTACATTGCCCTGAGCAGGACTCGAACCCACGCCTCCCTGTATTTTAGTCAGGCATTCTAACCACTACACCATCAGGAACCATCACGCTGGTAACGTATAGCAGATTACTGAAGTGTTGAGGCTAATGGCATGAAGATCCCAAGGGCCCAATAATTTCATCATTTGAGAATGTTTCTGGCTATAAGCCTCTTACGAGGTTTCGAATAAATAAAATACAGGTTTTTGAGGCTGGAAAAGACAAACTGTAACGGTTTTTTTTGTTTTTAGCGCGGTGATCCCTGATGGTGTAGTGGTTTAGCATGCCTAACAGGAAAAAAGGGAAACGTGGGTCGAGTTCTGCCCAGGGCAACATACCAATTTTTTCGGATGAGTTTGTTGAAAGGAAAAAGAGAGAATTGCTACAGTTTGTTTAACATGATTCCCTTCAAGGTTTTGTATAAAAATGTGGCTAGAACAACGTCATATATTTTGCACTCATTTGCTTTTAAATTCAAGACATTTGTTATATTATAGATTGTAAAAAATAAATATAGAACTTAGTTTATCAACTAGCTAATGGTAAGAAATGCGCTGTCTCTTATTTTTAAGATATCGATTTTTATGTTAAAATTTGATTCAGACTTCTAGATTCTGTTATAAAGAGAGAGCAATCCAGTATTTGATTTCAAAGCGTTTTTCTGCCAGCAAATACCAGTTTTCAACTCGCTGAGGGCGTTTTTCGCTAAACGTGAGAAATCCTTCCATTAGTGGAGGCGTTTGTTATTTCCTAGCCACCAAACGCTGCAGACAATTCGCGGGTTTCTCTTGTTGACATAATTTTAATAGCATTCATACGTGCATGTCCAATAAAAATAAGACGGCTAAATGAATAAATGAAAACATCACCTGAATATTGTTTGTTTGTACTGTTAGCACATTGAACAGTTTTAATGATTTTGTATATTTTCTTATTTGCTTCGGTTTTTTTTTGTCAAAGTCAGTTCAAAAGCAAAGGTAAACAATGACGTCAGCAAAAAACTTTAACAAAGTAAAGACGTTGCACTAACAACAAACATGGCGCCGTTTTCCGGCAACGGACTCCAACAATTCCGGCAGCGCACAAACGGAGTTCCGTTCAAGATTGTTTTAAAAGCAAAGCTATATACCTAATGTTAAATTATTGTCACAAAATCAATATTTCTTATTGAGAGCTATAAGTGCGATGGAAAATGAACGATAACTTCAACTCGGTTTAAGAGTTAAAAAAAAACTCCGTATGTTGTTTTTTTTTTCGACAACTTTTGGCCGTTTATACGTCTCTGAATTTTAAACCGATTGCTCTGCGTAAAAAGATTTCCATGGTGAATGCTTACCCAAGTTTAAACAAATGTTTACATTTTCCCCTCATTAGCATACGTGTTCCAGATTCTAGCGCGGTTAAAAAAAAGTTGAGAAATAAAAGTGTTTTGTAAAAAAAGGTTTAGTGGACATTATTTTACGAGAAAAATAAGTAAACACAGTTCTCCCTGCTGAAGCAATGGTGATTTAATTGATTTCCAACAAGCATTTTTGAGGTTTTCCGAGCTGCAATATCCTTTTAGAAACTGCATGAATAGGCCCCAACGTTTCGTCACCTCTTTTGTGGCAAGCTTTTAGTTTATTTGTTTGATAACCCTTAATCACAAACCTAAAAAACTTTAATGTTAATTTTGAAACTTTTATGCATTCTGTATTGATTCTATAAAGTTGTTTGTTGTTGTTCAGGATTTCCAAATGCATTTGTTCTTATTTTTGACACAGCGTTTCGACCATAACAAGGAAACCTGAAGAAGACGAATCGAAGACCGTCGAAACGTTGTGTCAAAAATAAGAACAAATGCATTTGGAAATCCTGAACAACAACAAACAACTTTA
>JAOBBB020404155.1:0-17128 GCA_025331005.2 Zoanthus gigantus | reverse complement strand
ACCACGCTTTGTAAATAGCCAACTGGTTTGCCTCCTACCAGTTGGGATTCTTAACTGGGAGAGGGGAGGATTTTAATGTGATACTGAAAAGCCCCTTTAGGGGAGTTATCATTAGATATTATTTATTTATTTATTTATGCTATTAAAGTGAAAATGTAGATAAATATCTTCCTATTGATATGTATGTGCTCTGCAGGGAGATGGATGACCTTGTTAGCTCTTAACTTGGGAGTGAAGGGGAAAATATCTTGGGCGTGACCTTGAAAGACATTGTTGTAGTTTATTTTTGTTGTTTTCGGTAATTAAAAATTTAATCATGGTCACAATTTAGTCATTACAATACTAACAATACAATAAACTTTATTTCATGAGGTTGACATATTAACCTAAAAACTTTTCTAACATATGGCCCTCATCTATCATTTTTGTCTTTACTGTGACAGACTTAATTGTGGAAATTGAATTTTTTCAGAACGATGTCCAAAGTGTGAACATGATAGGGCTTATTTCATGCAAATCCAAACTCGCTCAGCAGATGAACCCATGACAACGTTTTACAAGTGCTGCAAATGTGGAAATCGATGGAGGGAGTAGAATGAAGTGATGACGAAGATGAATCGAGGAAAAGATCAGTCAAGGTCAAGAATAGATAAAATGTCAAAGTAATTCACCTGCTACACAACCTCTGATGAACAATCTTTATTTGCTATTTTGGTTTAGCCAAAAGTAATGACTGTCATTCAGACATGACACTTTTTAATCATTGATAAGTTTTGGACTACCCTTAAGATTTTTATTCCATTTTCTTGAGAGTACATTTAATAAAAGATGTTATTAAAGTATGATGCGACATTGCGAGTCTTGGAATTCTGCTGATAGTCATTAGCTCTTATATATGTATGTACAGTAAGGCCAGACCAATTTAGGTTTTCGAAGTGCGGATTTTTTTTTTAATTTTCAGGGTCGGTCGAAGCAAGAAAAAAAGATGGTCCTACAATAATAGAATAGAATGGCGTGTCAAAGTTTAATTGACGGCTTGAAATTAATTAATAGCAATCATTCCGGAAGCAAAGTTATTTAGACGGTGTCGGTGAACATTTGTGTTAAAAATGATAAAAATCTTCTTTACCATTTTTTTTAATGGTCACCTTGACCATTATCAGGTCAAAAAGAAGATATAAACTGTTTTACTTTGTCCTTTAAAATGAATAGTTTTTATGACGTGTGTGTTGACCATAGGTTTTTGAATTTCAAGCGATCTTGCATGAGATAACAATTTCTGGAGCAGTTTTTTTAATTCCATTTCGTTCTGTCGGCATAAAATTATGTATTTACATAGTTGTTCAAACAAGTTTCTGTCATAATTGTTGATGCATGCTAGCCGTACAGCTGTAGATATATAGAGGATATAATTTGGTGGCACGAACATATATGAAGTTTATCTTCGAATGGAAAAAATATTTCACCAGTGAGAGCAGCGAATGAGTGAAATCTTTTTTCCACAAGAAGATAAACTTTATATGTTCAAACCAACACATAGTTTTCTTTTTATTACATAGATATGATTGTATCGAAAATAAAAAAACTAGAAAAACAAAGGAATGATGTCAGAGATATCTTCACTAGTGATAGGAAAAAATATCTCACTCGTATCCCGGATGTAGTTTCGTATGGAAAATACGAGTTGTATATTACACTCACTTCTATGTAATAAAAAAACAGTTTCCATTAAAATAACAAACAGGTTTATCCAAGTAGTTCTTTGCCTGAAATAGGCTCGCAATGAGTGCCAGCCTGTGGCTACTGACAAACTGATTTATGCAGAGAATCGTTAGCTTCATTTTGTTGATGGAAATCTTTACAACAAAATAATCGCTAAATAAATTTATTTTGAATGATTATAATTATTTGTCAAGTATTGCAAACTTTTGAATGGCACATCTGTTTTGAAGTGTTAAAAAGGGAAGAACAGTTAGTTGCGCAAACTATAAAATAAACCCCTAATGTGCCACATATGAAGGGCAGGTTAGAAATCGAGCTTCTATGGCATGCCGTTTGTTTCGGTTACCTAATACAATAAAACATTTTCCTATCTCCATAAAACTTCTGTTGAGCATTTGGTTGGAGAATTATAAATACTCGTTCCATATTTTTCCCCTTCATGATAAAACACGATTTTCATTCAGCTAATAAAGCTTTCCATCTGAATAAACAATTTTACCCTTGTAACATTCTCTACTTTGTCATTCCAGACTGCTTTTCATCTTAAAGCTAATTTTCCACCATGATGAAACGTTTTCACCCTAATAACAAATTTTTCCCCCTGATTAACAAAAATTTCACCTCGTAAAAATATCCTCCCTTCACCGATAAAAAAATTCTTGTAACTTATAATCAAAATTTGTTTAACCTTCAAGCTCATTTTCCCCCTAATAAATGACAAGTTTTACCCTGATAAAAAAAATTTCCGCTCGATAAAACAAAAATTTTATCCCGATCAAATTTTTGTCCTTTTACCATCTTAAAATCAAATTTTATTCCACCTTCAAGTTCATTTTCGTCATGAGAAAATGTTTTTCATCCTGATAAATAATATTAAAACAAAATTTCCAACTTGTCAAATTTTTGACCCTGATAAACACCAATATGACCTTGTCAACATTCACTCCGCTTTGTCGTTCGAGACCTCTTGTACCTTAATAATCAAAATTTGCTTCACGTTCAAGCTCATTTTCAACCTAAGTTATTTTTTCCCACTAATATCCAATATTTCATCCTCTTGAAACTTTGGTTTCTCAAGGTTTTGACTGTTTTACATACTGGCTGATTCGAGTTTTTCTCGATAGGTGGCTGGAAAGCAGTGTTTCCCAAAGAGCACTTTATAGTAATAAACAAACAGACAGTTCTATTCTCTCTTCTTTTAATGACACATTCACAAAGAGTTAACAAAACAAAACAAAACTTATAAGAAATTAAATCAAATTTAACTTCTCATATGTGTATGTTTGTGTCTGTGTGTGCTTAGACTTTAGGTGCGAAATGCAGCACTTGGCATTATAAAGTGTGAGACGAGTCCGGTTAATTTTTATTCTTCTCTGCCTGAGCTTGAACTTCTCTAGCTTGGTGAGCCCGCAGTACTGACACAGCTTCATCCACCTTGGCATTCAAAGCATCAGAAGACTCCAGCATGTGGAGCAGTTCTGCATTGTCGATCTCCAACAGCATACCAGTAATTTTGCCAGCCAAGTCAGGATGGGTGTTAGTAATGCAGGCAAACAGACGTTCTCCTAACATTTGCTTCTGATGTTCTGGTGGGGCCGAGGCCAACTTGCTTGGGTCTAGAGGCTCCTGTCCCTATACAGCCAAGAAAGAAGTCAGTTGATAATAATTATGCACTTTGCAGTTAGAAGGCACCTGACCACACCCACTTTAAATTAATCGCATGATAAAACGATGAAAGGGAAACTTTCAAAGAGTAGGTTAGAATTAGAAGGAATAGTTTGAAGTGTCATACAAATCCTTAGAAAATACCCTGTTTTCTGTTGCTTGCCATTTTTTTAATAGAAGCGTTTCTCTATAGTGAGAACAGAAACTTTTCAATATTCAACTAAAACTTAAAACCTTTAACATAAATACCAATATAACGTATAACAAAAAGTGAGAAATAGTAATAAAATTTCAATAATAAGTTCTGTTTATTTAATAAATTCATTGCAGTTAAGGTATTGACTAAAATAAGGTCAAGAAGTTACAGAAATTTAAGACATTCTCACAAGTGTTAAAGATTTCACGAGAAAAAGAAACTTATTAGACTTTGTCAATGGCCTTGTGGCTTCAATAACAGTGCAAAAAATAACCTTTTTGACAAATCTTGTTTTAGCTAATTAGTAACACAAATCAAACTCACTGTTATGAAATCCAACGCATTTAACTTACTTCAACATGAATGGCCTGAGAAATTGGTTGTTCGGGCTGTTGCATTGGTATTGAAGCTTGGTGACCAGTGGGCTGGTTACGCACTCCATGGGCAAACTTGAATGTGTTCCTTGCTTGCTGCGGCAACGGCACTGGAGGTCCAACACGAGTTTGCTGACCCTGTGGTAAGGAAGCCATGCGCTGTGTTGGGGCACCTCCTGCTGGTACTTGTTGAGGACCCATGGCTCGAGGAGGGAGCTGACGTACTCCACGCGCTCGTGGAACCTGGGCTGCCCCTGGCATAACTGGCATTTGGGAGGCTCGCATTTGTTGCTGCTGTTGGGGATTGGATTGCCATCTGGGACGAACCTGCTGATACTGTGGTGCAAAGAATGGTCTTTGCCCCTATAACAGGAGCATCATAAAAGCCCTTAGCACTTTTTCAAATAATGCCAAATAAAGAATCTAAAGAATCTAACCTACAGTACTTATTATGAAAGCAGTTTGACTTTTATTTAGTAAACGAAACATGTGCTGTATCTTCTAAATTTGAAATTAACAAAGACAAAAAGTAGAATATCTCTGAACTTTTAAATAAAGTACAATATTTTCGAAACTTGATTTCAAAAGTTTTACAAGTAGTTAAATATTACACTGTAGTATGGTCTAAAATTTAACTACTTGTAAAACTGTTTCTATAGAAACACCGACACAGCATTTCATTGATCCCAAGTGTTTTTTCCCCCTTAATAATTCCATATTTTAGATTTTCAGTCTGTGTGACCTCTTGGGCCACTCAATCAATAGAATACACAAATGCAAAATCAAAGCAACTTTCAATCAGTTTCTAAGTTTTCCAAAAATTAGCATTTCTTATTGCTAAAGGACTGGGGGATTATAAGTTTTGCTCAAAAGTTAAGGGTCAACTTGTATGCTGGCCGAGTCAACTTGTTTTCTGGCTGAGTCAACTTATTTGCAGATTTTACCTATACGCTAAGAAATATAGTACTATTATTACTGTTTGAAATCACTTATAAATTTTGTACCATTGATCCACTGTTTGAATTGAAAGCAGATACCACACTAAAGTAAGTCTTGTAACTTAATTGGTTATTATTCTGGTCATTTGATTTACTAATATATTAAAATAAACAACCAAAAATCTGTGTCTTTGTACACTTGTAGATAATTTAAAATCATTTATTGGCTTCAACTAAAGGTAAGTTAAGTTAGTTGACTGCTAGCTTAAACATTGAAGACGATGTAAAAACGATTTTACTAACTTTCAACTTTTTGCAACTGTTCAATATTTTCTCAATAAAATGAATCATTTGTACACAACAGCAATGCAGTCAAAGTTTCGACAAGAACTGTTGTAGTTTCAAAGCCCTTTAAACTCATCCTTGCTACTGTGAGTTGAAAAAAAGTTCCAAAAATTCCTTGTTGGTGATCATTGATTCCCTATTTCCAAGAAACTGCTAAACTGTTGGTGTTCTGAGTGAACTTTGCTTATTTCATCTGTTTTTGCATGGTCACAAGCAAATGTCACAAAAGTTGGCATATAAACTGAGGAATATGGTATATTAAAAGAAGTAGTTTTACAAATAGATAAGTTTTACACTGTAGTGAAAATTTTTTTTTAAACTGAGTGAATCATTCACTGTTTGAGTTGATTCACTCCAATGAAGGACTACACTCAGTTAATACTTTTTTTCACTACAGTGTAAAACTTATCTATTTGTAAAACTGTTAATACAGTCAACCATTTGTTTTTCAAATCAGATTTAAAGCTCACCTGAGGTATGGGTTGCATGTAAAAACCTCCAGCTTGAGGAAACACTTGACCAACCTGCTGACCAGGAGCCTGTCACAAAACAAAACCAGAATATTACATTTCAGGAATAGACATTAATATTTTCTTTTACTAGACATTTGAACTAGTAATCACTTAGGTTTACTTGTCCTCATTTTATACTAGACAGCAATTATTGAGATATACTTGTATTTCGAATCGTTTTTATTCAAAAGCTATCTCCCATAAGGTGAATGACGTTTGTGCAACCTAATTTATTGTGGTTTACAGCTGAATAAAATTTACATTTGTAATGTAAAAATGTTAATTGGAATACTAACAAAAAATATTTTGTTTAAATATTTTACTCAACATACAGATTAGTTTGAAGTTACGTTTAGAGAGTAGCAAAAAGTTTGCTATTTTTTTTCAACGGCATTATAGCTATGTCTGTTCAGATATCTATTACTAGTCCACTACAAATATTACTAGTTTGTGGACTAGCAGACTATCATAATGGTTAGCTAGGTAACTGAAGGGTGGTTTGGTGAGGATGATCCATGACGGCCGGTACACACGAGGAACTTGCACCTGCAACACGCTCCTGCAACATGCTCCCGGAGGGCAAAGCTCCCTCGTCTGTACCAACGATTTCATGCGAAAAAATTGTTGTGCAACAAAATTTTTGCTTCCGGGTTTTGCTCTATTGAATTAAACTGGTTAAATATGAGGGAACAAACTCCAGGAGCAAATCTGTTGCGGGAGCGTGTTGCAGGAGCAAGCTCCCTTGTGTGTATCGGCCTTTAGTGGAAGGGGGCAATAAGGGTAAGATATTTTTAAAATATTAAAATATTTCTTTATAGAAACCTAATGTAAACACAAACAAAATTGGCAAATATGCTAGTTAAAGTATTTAGCTATTAGATTTTTTCTGAATAAAACATAAATAATATTTTAAAAAGATGGCCTTGTATTAACATTGAAAGGGTTGAAAGATTAATTTTGACACTGGTAGGCCAGACATTGAAAAACTTTTCAGAATAATACAATTTTATTGAGACCTATTTGCATGCTGAGGCCTGAAAGTTTTTTCAAGACTTTTTTCTATTCAATTGCTTTAATTGCATACAAAACCACAACAATCATGTCTATTATCATTGTTTACACATTGGTACAAAGTAAGTGTCAATAAATAATTGTTATACACCTGATGGACAAGAAAAACACTGAGGAATTCATGGTCATGTTGTGATTGAAGACACAATAAATAAGTTGGCAAAAGTAAATGGTGTGTGCTGGTATGGACATGTTTTGAGGAGGCAAGAGGATGTCATGTTAAGAAAGGCATTGTGTTTCAAGGTGGAAGGCCAGAGGAGGGGACAGCTGAGGAAGACCTGGAAGAATCAAGTGGAGGATGATATCAGAAAAAAGTGTGTTCCCTTTTGCCATATTATATTGACAAAATGTGCCATATGCATAGCTAGTTAATGTGCAATGCACAAAACCATGCACACCACTGCAGACGCACTGGAACTTACTTTATGCCCATTAAAACTGCATTAACTTCCTATACAGTAATAGGTTTGCAGAACCACTGGGCAATAGTACATTACTAAAACAATTAACCACCATCATCATGTTTATTGCCCTGATATTTTAAAGTCTGATGTCTATTTCTATGCTATCATAGGTTAAAATCAGCTCATTTCTACATAAGCTAATACCAAGCACAAATTATTTAATCTAATTGGTTTAAGAACACCTTTCACAACATTGCTTCAAGTCTTGAGAGGTCCTGGTTTTTCTTATTTCCAATAAATAATGCCTCTAAGAATAGCTAGTTCTAAATGGAAAAAAAAAAATTGATGTACAACATGTACATTTGTTGGGCAATCCAACTTACCTGATGCATGCGCATTCCAGAAATGCGCTGCATATGCTGAGCAGCCAAGTGTGCTCTTCGTTCATCTTTTCGCTGAGCAAGAGCAACATACAATGGCTTACGTTCCATGATCTTTCCATTCATTTCAGTCACAGCCTTAGTAGCTTCCTCAGGAGATGAAAAGCACACAAATCCAAAACCTTCAGATAAATAAAATATTTTAGTCCAACTAGAAAATTGCACTTCAGGCCAAGACCAAGCATTAGTGTTTTGAATGAAACAATGTAGCCAATTTTTGTTGTTGGAGAAAACTGCATTTAAAAATTTGGTGGCAAATGTGATAGTGTGTACATTTCTGACAAACCCACTTCCCGAGTACATGAGATGCGACTAGTTTCAACCAAAATCCATCCAAATATTATCAGGTTCTCTTACATCAATTATGTTTACTCTTTTTAATGCATTGCTTTCAAAGGAAAACAATTATTCATCCATAACATAATGGTCAGGTTTTTATAAGGATTCTCCGAGCTAAAGAAACAGATTGCTTGATATACAACTATATTCTTATTAATCAATCTATCTATCTAGCAGGCTATTGCCAAGTGGTCAATGGAGCCAGTGCTTATCTCTGGTTTCTGAAGTGTCAAGAGGATAAGAGTCTTTGACTTCCCTCAGATGAGATACTAATCCATGAAAGGTTAGCTCCCTGCAGACACTGGTACTCGTGTACCAGCCCCAGAAGGATTGAAAGCTGAGTTAGCCAAGGTGAAAAAGAAAGTCACACAAATATTCAAATCTTAGCAAAGCTGGGGATCAAACTGGGGCCCTGACTTGTAGTCAGAAGGCAGAAACCTTACAACTGTACCAACCTTGCCCACCCAAAAAGTATTATGAATGTTTTGTAAAATTTCCTTACCTTTAGAATTGCCTTTTTCATCTGTCATAACTTTTGCACTAGTAATGGTGCCAAATGTGCTAAACTCTTGGCGCAAGCGTGCATCATCCACAGAATCATCCAGGTTTTTCACATACAAGTTCACACCTTGATATCGATTCATCCTCTCAATCTTTCTTTTTTCAAACTCATGACGAAGGGCTGCTTGCCTCTCAGTTTTTTTCTGAGCCCTACCAGCATACAGTTTTCTTCCTTTAAACTCTGTTTGACTAATTTTGTTTACAGCCTGTTTTTGTTAAAACATAATCATCATCAACTTTAATTTACATTGTCTGGGGTGTAAACTTAAGTCTGTGCATCTGCAATATATTGCTAGTTTATAGGTGCTGTAGTGCCTTAACTTAAGTGTATAAAAACCACATATAAGAAATAAATGTAAAAGATAAGGAAAATCAATACACTTTAAACATAATGTTACAAAAATAAATACAATTCTTTAGAAGAGAAATAAAACTCAGAACTAAATTTAAAGGCAGCAAGAATAATTATTTTCTTTAGCTTGCTCTATTCACAGAATCATTGTTTCTATGAACAGAACTAATCTGATAAATGCCTAGATAAAATTAGAGTTATTACAAAATTTACAAAAAAATGCAAATGTTTAAACTTTAAGAGAGAATATCTAGTCAAACATCCTTAATAACATTGCTTGCCACATAGAAATGAAATTCATAAATATTCTGTCCTAGTAATATTTAAGTTAATAACCAAGAACTGATGTTATGATATAAAAGCTAAAGAAGCCAATTAAACCTAGCTTTTATTGATAACCTTTGAAACAGCAAAGCTCATTGGATAACATGTACAACAAAGTATGTTGCAATAAACTAATGAACTCTGATAACATTTTTGCTGTATGAGTAAATTTTCAGTTTTACAAGTCAGCTGGGCCAGCATTGTTTTCAACTGTTTATTTTATCAGCCAAGACTGAAATCTGCTTCCTATTCATATGATTTATATGCCTTACACTGATTAAGGAATAAAATCAGTGAAGCATTGTACAAACTGAATTTGAATAAACAAGTCCAGCCTTTTGAATTTGCTCATTTTCCTGACAGCATAGAAAACACTTAAATGGAAAACAATTCTTAGTTCAGTTTTAAATCTGATAATGAGCTAAATAGTCTGAAAACAATTGTTCTTAGAAAGAATTATAATCTATATACTAGTAATAGCTATTGCTAAGTGCCAATGAGCAAAACAAATGCTCAAGGACGACAGAACTGAGTTCTGCGAGTACTGAGAACTGGCGCTCTAGTTTTACTATTTGAAAGCAAAATAAACTGAAATATCTAAGCATGTGAAAATCATTCGAACATAAAGAATTTTCTTGCAACATTTTGTTTTGTTTTTTAAACATTTTTATCAGTTCTGAGACTTTTCAGATAAATGTCTTTGATAAAATGAATAAGCCACTGTTTGTTCACTAAAAATGTTTTGTGCTGTGATTGGGTCACACAAAATCTATTGTTAAGTTACCTTACATCCAGGTCGAGATTATTTCTCCCTGCTTTCTACACATGCATCGGCTCTATGATGCTGCTGCCTCGCCAGGCTTGCGTCTTCGCTTGCCTGGCTCGTTGGCAATTATTTAAATAGTCTTTATTTTTTGCTTTTTTGTACATTAAAAGTTATGCTTGGTTTGCACTCCTGCAAAAAACATTCATCCAAGAGTACTGAAATTGATGGAAACTTGAGTGAAATGAATGAACACCATTTCATTTCTGCAAGAAGGTTTAACTTACAAAGACATGAAGCAAATATACACATACCTCTTCAGCCTGCTCTGCTGTTTCAAAGCTCACAAAGCCAAACCCTTTACTGGTTTCTTCATCGTCCTTTGCTAGCATAAAGCTTTGGATTTTACCAAACTGAAGACACAGTTTCTCAAACTCATCATCACTAACATCCTTTCCAAGATTCTTGACAAACACATTTGTGAACTTTTTGGGTTGATTGCCCATTTTGTCCATGCGTTCTTTCTTAGACATCCACTTTCCTACATAACTGTATTTTTCATAAAATATTGAGCTTCTATCTTTATACTGTATGCCTGAAATTAAACATCTATTCTAAAGACTAGTGACATCTGTAAGAAAGGGAAGTGCTATGAGAATCCAGTATTGGTGCTTTGATACTTCTTTTTTATTGTTTTTAAAAGGTTGTTTCAAATGCTAAATTTTCTCACATGCTAAATTCACCACAAATGAGATGATATGAACAGAAACAGATATCTGGAATAATCTGCAATGAAACTGGCAAATGTGAGGTTTAGAATTTGAAACGAGCCTCATTGATATGTTAACTCTACGATTAATCAATCAAAACCATTACAGCCCAAAGACCAGTGAATTTAAATGGCAACCATTATCACCAGTGAAATCCGCAAATCAACCTTTAGTATAGTATAGATGGTAACTACTGGGTACATGTAACGTGCGTATAGAAATTTAATGCCAGTAAAATCTGAAGATGTCGATTTGTCAATACAACAACAACAACACTTTATTTGTACCCTTAAAAAACTAAATTACATCGATCATTTAAAAAAAAAAAATAATATATAAGAAAGTGTACTGGGTTCTTTAAATAACTAAAAAGCTAAACTAGTCATATATATTGACAAAATATATGGCTACTTGAGAGAAGGGGGGAAGGGTAGCGGGAAGGGGGGTATGGACAATACAGCATTAGCACCAAAGTATTAATTTTGATAGTTAAAATACTGACAATAAATAACATCCACACTTTTCTGGCAACAATCTAAACCACAAGACACTGACAGGACAGAAAATTATCTAACAAGTGAATCAAGATAAACAGTAATATATACAACACCACATAATCTTACATCTAATAATTTTACGATACTTAAACACCCTATTACTATCTAAAATCTATGTATATTAGTATTAGATTAAAAGTAGTTTTGAAACAAAATAACTCTCCAGACAATTCTGAAATTGATCTCCTGAAACCAGTTCACAATTACTGAAAATTTCAACTTACACTTTCTTGTCATTCAGTAACATGCCATTCACTTTGGCAATAGCTCTATCGGCTGCCTCTTGAGTTTCGAAATGCACGAAACCATAGCCTTTAGGATTTCCATCCTCACCCTGGGCGATCTTACAAGACAAGATGTTTCCAAATGCACTAAAAGTATCATACAACGCCTTGTTATCAATACTCTTGTCCAAATTCTTGATGTAAATGTTACCAACACCAGACTTTCGGAGGGAAGGATCTCGTTGCGACCACATTATGCGACATGGTCGACCCTTTATAGGATCGAAGTTCATCGTATCCAAGCATCTTTCCGCTATAAAAAAAATAAAGTGTTTTCTCTAAATGTTTGTAAGATTAGACGTGATAACTCCTACAATGTATAAAAACTTAGTTCTAACACCAAGAAACAGGAGACCTTGAACAATAAGTCGTTGTAAAGTGTAAAATGAAAGTCTTACCGTCTGATGGTTGCTGAAAGTTCACATAAGCATATCCCAAAGATCTACGAGTAACAAGGTCTCGACAAACTCTAATAGAAAGAACGGAACCAGCAGTGCTAAACTTCTCAAACAACATAGCTTCAGTAACATCTGGAGCCAAATCTCCAACGTAGAGAGATGCAATGGGATAGTTCGGTCCACCACCAGTTGGATTCATGTTTTCTCAGAAGCACTTACAAAGTCGTTGGGTTTTTTTTAAAGTTTTCAAATTTTTATAGAGGATTTTAAAATTTTGTACTTTTTTTGGTTTTTTTTGAAGGCTTTTTCGAATTTTTTTGTGGGTTTTTAGCAGCGTCGTGCGCAAAACTTGCTAAAAACCGTTTGTACTAAGTCAAACAACTAAATCGTTGAGAAGAGAGATGAGAGGAAGTTTTGGCGCACGTTTTTACTTCATGATCCGGGGGCGCCAGGAGCTGAAGTCAGGGTTCTCATTCTGATTGGCTATTAACGGTTTCCGCTATGACGTAATGTATCTTTACCATTACTGTTATTCCTAGTGACACGTGTACTTCCTCAAAAATGATTTACACTGAAATTTTCTTTTTTTTTTGTTTGGCGAAAAACAGAATCAATATCGCAAAAAATGAAAAAAGTCAACAATAATTTTTTAAAAAAAACATAGCTAAGCTTTTGTTCTGAAAAGATCGAATTCGGTTGCCGTATTTAGAAAAGAGCTCAAAAACTTCAAAAGTTATTGAATTCAGTATAAATTAGATCGGGCTGATTTTGGTCCAGTGTTTCCGAAGGGTATATCCGCTACCCAAAAGGTAAAACGTACATATTTAGTCTTTAATTACGAATGAAATAATGTTTTATATATATATTAAGAATAATTATAAGTCTAATACAAAATGTATAATTTTCGCGAATAAGTTTAATGTTATTTTTTAAGTTATTTATGCTGGCGGCCATGCTGTTGAGTGTTTTAACAGTAAAATTTTTTAATTTCATCCAGTGAAAGTAAACAAGTGCCTCCTATATGTGTTAAGCTTTTGAATAAACGTCAAGTATAAATAGCACAAAAGTGATTGAAGCTAGCCTGAAGCCACTAAAATGGGCAGTATGGCCACGTTGGTAGTTGGCGTTACCCCTTTAATTTACCATAAAATACTAGCCATAAAGCCCATATTGTGCAAACAGAAGTTCCCAATGAAGATATTAGTTGTATTGAAAGCGCATTGCTAGTGGGATGTGCTTAGAATGAAAAACATCACATATAAATAGCACAAACGTACTAGTAGCTACCTTGATGCCCGAATAAATGGGCATTGCACTTTGAGTTTAACCGGCTACAAGTATTGCGCTTTTACTACTTGTCTACTGGTACTGCACTCCTGGATAAATTGTTTTATTTTTAAAAGCGGTTGCAGTTTTGCGGTTACTAGTAGAGCAGACTCAAGTTAGTGTAGACTGACTACGCATATGTTTGCATGTCATGCAAAAGCACCTTAAATTCTCCATATACAATTTAGCAAAGAATCAAAGTAGAAATGATCTCGTAAGGAAGTTAAATTGGCCCTTTACTCCGACGAAGGACTAACGTCCGAAACGTCAGTAAGTATTCGCTCGTTTTTACGGTGTAGAATTTACATTTTTATTACTAAATTCCATCTTGAAAATCTACGTCTCAAGAACAAGAAACAGAAAGAATTAAGATGAGAAGAAAAGCCGCATGCGATGAACGCGATCAAGGCAAGAAAAGTCTCCTTTTGTCTCCTACACTTTGACCGACATGATCGATTAGATGTTAAAAGGTTACCTTGAAAAGACACGTAGTAGACATTATTGCTGCCCAAATTGCGAGGTCATTAGTTACAATACTAACCATGTAAGTAATAATGAATGTAATGTTAAGGATAGGAATCGGATGGAGAATGTGAAAATGAGTACGATGTAGTCGTTGAGGGAACTGGCAATGCCAATGCCGACCTGGAACAAGACAATGAAATTAGCAGTGATACTGGTGAGAATGAAAAAAACAAAGACAACGAAGACGTCAATCAAACCAAAGATAATGATGACGGTGATGAAGAAGTAACTTTTTTATTTAGTGTTTTTCAATGCGGAACTTTAAGTCGAGGACACCTTGAGCAGGATATGCATATGGCGCGGTATCTCAGAATCAGTACAGTGCTGATTAAAGTTTGACTACCAAAATGAAACACTGCTTGAATGTTATGTATTGATCAATTTGAAACTTCAACAAGTCCCCCCGGGCAACCCCCGGGCAGTTAAACTTTTGAAATCCCTGTTGGTCAAATTCCCGGCCTCTGGGACAAGATCGCTGGTCAAATGACCGGCCAGGTAGAAAGATTTTAATTCAAATGTCCCCGCCCCGGGAAAAGAATAAAATGGGTTTTTGCTGATATTTTCTTTTAGTTTAACGGCTGTAATATTTTCTCTCATAAGATAGTTTTTAAATGTGTATTAAATAATCAAAGTAGAGCTGAATATTAAACTTTAACATAATACACAGCTCATTGAACAGCTGAACTTTTATGCTGTATGTATAATCAAAATGTTAACACATTTAAAGCCTAAAGACACTTAAAATCATCATAGGAAAACGAATAGATGCAATTTAAAATTTCGTTGTTTGTTCAAATGCCCGGCCCTCCCCCGTCGTTTGGTTAAATTTTCGACCCACGGGCACTTCCTAACGTCAAATTCCCGGCCCCCGGAAAGGACTGCTATCAATTGCCCGGAGGTTGCTCGGTGGGGGGGGAATATTGAAGATTCGAATTGATCTGATGCATGAATAATCGGCAATTAAGTTCGGTTTTACTACAAAAATAAAAGTTTTACAAACTAAAACCAACATTGAATATTCTTTAACGATATAAAGACAGATGTTGATTTTAATTTGTATGTGTTTTTAAAAAAAATGGACTGCTGACCGGTCATTTAGTATTTTGAGTTTCTTGACTGGCAGTTAATGAATCGTTTACGGAAAATTTCTAAGAGTCAAGTGAAACTACTTCGCTAAAATGTGCCTGGGGAAAACAACGAATTGATTTTCACTTTGAATTGCTTGACAATGAATTTCTATAATGATACCGGCCACATAGTATTTTTAGTTGCTTAACCCGGCATTCAGTCTTCTACAAAATTTTTTTAGTGTCACTATGAAAATATTGCAGTACGGAGCGCTTTGTGTAAACTACGAACTGATTTTCGCTTCTAACACCGACTTCTGAATTGCTTGACAGTTTTTTAACATTTTTAAAATGTTAATTTTAATTTGATTTTAAGTTGCGTGACCGGCTTACCGGTCATGTATAGACACTTTCTTTTGTTAAAGCTATTTGACATTGGATTTCCATACAAATGGTTTAATTTTAGCCATTTGGCCTATCCGCCAATTAAAATGGCGTCTTAAACCGTAACAAGGTCTACTCTGAAATACAATAATGGGGCTTTGCAAAAGTGCCAGTTAAAAGGTAAAAGTTAATGTCAAAGGCAAGTCTTAAAAATTTTGATCACGTGCATGTTCTGTGTTTTATCCGTGTATTTTTCTTTTAGGCAATATAGACACCACTCGTAGAGCACTTTACTGAGTGGTGCTTGTATTTATCCGTGTATTTCTGTTTTAAGCAATGTAGACACCACACAGTAGCTCGTAAAGTGCTCTACGAGTGGTGTCTATATATTGCTTAAAAGAGAAATTCACGGATAAACATGGAACATCCACGTGATCGACATGTTTCAGACTTGCTTCCAACACCCCTTTTTACCTTCCAACTTGCACCTTGGCAAAGCTCCCCTATCGTATGTCAGTTTGAAGGATTAGACTTTGTCAAGGTTTCCGTCGCCATTTTGGCGGGTAGGCCAAATGACTGAAATTAAAGGCATTTGTATGGAAACGCAATGTCAAATAACTCTAATAAAACTTTAGTTTCAAAAAAGTTATGAATTAGAAACTTTGAACTTTACACAGAGGAACTTAATGCTAAAATGTGAGGCATGTAACCGCACTAGAAAGCGACCATTCGATTCGTATTTTGAATTTTCCATATATCAATTAATTGCCTCGGCTTATCTAAAGTATCCCCTTCCATTCCCGTGAATGTTTTTGTTTGGTTGTATTATTCTTACTTTTGCTAAAGCAATGCTTCAGACTTCAAATTTTTTGAATGACTAAAATACCAACCTAGTACCTTCGCCGAATAATCTTCATCTTAAATAACGAACTGTTACATAATTTTGCATTAAAACACAACGGTAAGCAGCGAGCCAGAAAACACCCGCAGGTGCTTTCATAATACCACGTCGAGTACAGTTCAATTTAACCATCGTAGGTTGTTTTTAAAGCTGTCAAACCAAAAAACAATCTGCTTGTTTTTATTCCTAGTGCCAAACCGAGCAATAGTGCCTCGTTCGTCGTCCAACCAAACTGAATGTATAAAGTAATAAACTTCAATTCACGGCCATGAGGGCAAAAGAAATTTTAATAAATAACTCAACAAAACTTACACATCGGCGTCTTTGCATGCAATAGCTGAAATGTAGAGCATTATATATTTTAGTGAAGCTTGAATCTGTTTCCTGTTTGATAATCCCAACAAAACAAAACGGTTGAGCTTAAAGTGCAGTAAATCAAATAAAAATTACAGTAAAAAATAGACAGCTCTTTCAATATTTCCATTGTTAAAACATTGAAAGACATCACGAAACCAATGAAGCAACACTGACGGCAATAAAATGATATCGGCCATCAAGTTACGTAATAGGTTTTTTTTTCAAGCTCCTGGTGAAGCCTTTTTACTTTAATTTTAATTCTTTTTCAACAAGTTACACCCATCTCCGCTAGGTAAAACGCTTCTTGATCCAAGTTGAACGCATTTAGAGGCTAGATTTTACCTACAACCAAAAATTACTTTGTCAGAAAATGCATAAATCCAGATTAGTACACTCATCTGTTATTTTCCCATTTTATTTCGTAAAAGTATGTGGTAAAGATTTAAAACACTTAAAAAAAAAAAAAGAAAAAAAAAAGAAAATTCCTCAATAAAAAACACCAAAATGTTAAGAATTATTATTATTAATTTGAGTAATTTAAATTAATTCCGGA
>JAOBBB020404050.1:3385-17130 GCA_025331005.2 Zoanthus gigantus | reverse complement strand
TTCAGTAGTTGGCTTTGTTTGATTAATTCTCATTTTCTCATCACCAAATGTCATATTTTGTATGTGTTATATAAGGAAAAGTTGGTTGTTGATAACTGACGACTGGCACTGAAAGGGTTAATGAAGAAGCATAGGAAGAAAAACGACCGTTGTGGGAATAGAGAAAATATAGCACATAAAACATGAAGAAAAGCAAAAATCGTATAAAATTGCTAGTATTTACGACAATAGAACTTTGCATTAATTTTTTTTTTACTTCTGAAAAAGCTGCATACAACAGCTGAGACACCAATATAGAGCTTCTCGTTTTCTAGGATGCAAAAAAGTTTATTCGATAAAGAATTTTTAAAACGTTTTTTGGACATTTCTCTTGTGTCATACGGGATCGAATTCCATAATTTAACACCTAGTCTTGAGAACGAATTCAACTGTGAAAAGGAGAGAACTATTTCTGCATGTTCGTGCTAAACTAACATTCAGTCACTAAGTTCAATCACAAATGCTACAGGCGGTGGAACTCCGGGACCAGGGGTGCTAGCCGTTATATCTCATGAAAAATAAAGTAAGATTAAGTGTTAGTAGCCTTGGGCAGCTGCGTCACATCACAACTAGCATACAAGACGAACAAAAATAAAGTAATCTATTTTTATGACATAATATGGCCGAAAAAGAGAATCAAGTAATCTTTGGTTTACAGAGCCTGCATTTTGGTTTTATTTCCATCATCAAACCTATGTAATGGATTTCTTTTTAATCCTGCGGGATGATTTACCACATTCTTTGTCAGCATAGAAGTTGTAGGGAGCTGGTTTAGATCCTAACCACCAGTCCATACGAATGGTTTTACTGAGTTACAATGTTACCATTAGATCCAGATTCAGATCCAGCTTCAGATTCAGGTTCAGATCCAGATTCAGATCTAGAATCAGATTTAGATTTGGGTGCAGTTTCAGATCCAGATTCATATCCAGGTTCAAATCCAGATTCAGATCCAGATTCAGATCCAGATTTAGATTCAGATCCACATTCAGATTTAGATCCAGTTTCAAATCCAAATTTAGAGGCGGATTTTCCACTGGATTTATCCCAGAGTTAAGTACACCACGAATTGAAATGGCCAAAAAGTCTTGCCTCGATCGGCCTCCTTCTTTTATAATGAAAGCACATTAGTAAACAGTTACTATTTACCAATAACGACAGATTCCAGCTCCTTCAGGAGGAGGTCCACATGTCGTCACACCGCCCTGGGCAGTAAAAGATAACAACGGCAACCTACTTTTTACTGCCTACTTTAAAGACCCTGCAAAGGTGTGTAAAAGACGTCACAATCACTATGACGTCATCGGCGATCGCCTGTGGATTCTCATTAGGAACAAACGGCAGCGTAAGAGGTTTTTAAAAATTCCTCTGGATAGAAAAGATCTGAAAGGAACCAAGTGGGTGGAGGGATCGTGTTTCAGAGGAATGGGTGAGTTTTGGTTTGCATTTATGATTTAATAGTAAATATCTGATTTAATTCCTATTCCGAAGCTTTGACAAAGCTCTTTTGATTACTTACTCATGTCCTTATCTAGGTGCCATCTGATCTACATTCTCAATTTATTCAATTATATATACTTTGAGACTTAAGGTCACGGTACACTTTGAAAGGCAAAAAATTATCGAATTTTAGTTTTTTGATAGAAAACGCTTGTCCTTAAAGGCAGCTTTCAAAGTGAAAAAATATTTTCAAATGCTAATTTGGTTCTTAAGATATTTCAAGTGAAACTGTTACCGGAAGTAAACAAACAAGTTGGCCATGTTATTTAAAATGCGTTTTTCTCGAAACAAATTTGAACACTACGTGCGGCTGTTTAAAAAGTTACAACCTATCATCGCAAAGTTTGGCAGAATGATAGTTTGTATCATGAACTCCAAAACGGTGTTAGGAAATTTGGAAATTCAATTTAGTTTTTTTTTTATAAGTTCAATTTTAAGCATTTACGTCTTTGCAAAGTAAAAGTTTGTTGAATCGCATGCTATCAAAAATCCCTGACACCGTTGTGGAATTTAAGTTAAACTAATCTTTTATCAACAAAAATATTCCAGAAATTAAAATATCGGTTAGTTGGAACTCCGTAAAGGAAAACTTTTTAGTTTAAATTAACGGGGTCGTCTTCGCTTACAAAAATAATTTCAAAAACAAAAACAATTTATACCATTATTTAGAGAATTTCATAACCTTTCCAAGGGTTGAAGGGTGAGTAATGTAAAACAAAGAAGATATAAGTTATAAACTGAAATCACTGCTCAAAGTGTACCGTAATCTTAATTGTTTTTTTTTTTATCAGGAATTCATTACTGGTACAATATCTCTCCAAACATGAACTGTGATGACTTCTATCCAGTCTTTTTGCTGTACAGCAAACAGGATGGCAAGCTGAAGGCATTTGGTTGGTCATTTGGCACATATCTCCAAGGTGACCACTGGGAGCATCCCACGGGAAATCTGATCAAGGTGATATGGATGTGCTATTTAGTTACACTCGCTATACCATTCAAAGGAGAGGGTGTCAGTACAGAGTTTTTATATACACTGCATTCCTTTTGCAAAATCCGGATTTCAAACTATTTGAGTTTTGATTTTTTGTTCCCTTCATTAGATTTTTAAAAAATCCAATTTTGGATTGTAATCCCAACAATCCGCCTTAGGGAGCAGATTCTTCAGGTTGAATCTGAATGTTGTTGAGATTGTGTTGATGTCAACCTTTGAATTTTTCATTTGGGAGAATTCAACCACAAACCGATGTAACGGTGTATTCGTACAGAATTGTTTCTGAAATGAAAGGTATTCTTCTAAGCGTGGTTAAACAACTAATATGTCGATGCTGTTGATTTTGGAAAAGTCAGAATAAACTGTACCTAATACCCTTCTATTGTGTTTACCTATTTGTCTTGTCGAAGAACTTACATGTAGTAGGTAAAGCAGCACTTGCAGGAACCATTGTTGAAATGGGAGAAGCAGTAGTTGGTACTGCTGTTGATGGAATCTTTCGACACTCACAACAGTTTATTCCGTCATCGTAAACATAGTCGAAACCCTATCAAAATATACGAGCAGCAACATCAAACTTTTGCATTACTGAATTTAAGTGAAAACAAGCAAAGGTCAAAACTGTAGATGAATTATTTTAACTTGTTCTTCTATAGAATTTCATAGCCAGGTTAAGCTAGATTGATTAGATCTTTGTACAAGCAATGCCTTGAGTGAGAGTAATAGCTGTAAATACATCTTTTACAGAATTGTTTCTTTCAAGAATGGAATCACTGATCAAGTGAACGTTATTTTGCAAAACCTATCCAGTGGGAAAATGGTTTCGATGCCATTGCACTTCTATCCATCGTAATTACTTGTTAACAGATCAACGTTGATCGTTTTAGAGTTATGGGTAAGTGAGCAAGTCTCAAGATATAAATATCTATAGCCCAAAATAATGAGTTACGGTAGACGAGTATAAAATTGAAGATGTTGATAGTTTCATGTGCTAGATAGCTAAATCCTTTACGAGCCTAGTGGCCCATGGAGCCGGCGCTTATCTCCGGTTTTCTGTAGTGTTAAGCGAATGAGAGTCTTTGACTCCCTCTGGATGGGACACTAATCCATTGCTGGTTAGCTCCCAGCAGACACTGGTACTCATTTACTTACCCCGGAAAGATGGAAAGCTGAGTTGGCTTAAGCAGAAAAGAAGGTTGCAGGGGATCGAACCAGGGACCTTGTGGTTGAAGGCAGAGATCTTACCAACTGCGCCAACCACGCCCGCTCAGTTTCATGTGCCTTGGAGCAATCATAAAAACGACCGGTGCCACAGACTGAGAGTACGAGCAAGAATAGTGCTGCGTTCAAGTATTTAAATGAAATTTGGAAGTGTGATCAGTTTAAAATAGAAACTAAGATACAATTATTCAAGTTAATTGTGAAGGCTTTAACAGTAGTGAGACCTGGCGCGTGAATAAATGAGACAGAACATATTGGAGCACAATTGTCTACGAATGTTTAGACTGAGTTTCCACCGCCGAGTAAAACAATAACATCAGTGAGTGGTCTACGAAATTTTAAGTAACTGCAAAAGGAAATTTCTCCAAAGGATATTAAAGAATCATTGGCCATTGAAAGTCAGGATACAAGGAAATTTTCAGAGGCAAGCCAGAGTAGAGACGATAAGCCTACCGGCCTTAGGGTAAAGATGGAATCAGAGTTCCATGGCTCGCGAAAGAAAACTAATGCAAACTCATGCAAGACACCTTCACTGGCGCGCGAGGACAATCACAGATGGGGGAAACCTAAGGAAACTTGAAGACAGACTGTTTAGAGAGATTTGAGACGGATGCACCTAACACGGAATAAGACAAGATTTTCCTTCCCAAATCTCTATCAAAAGATACGGATCTATAATGCATATGATCATGGTGACTCGGCTAATACTAGAGGTTGAGGGCAGAGTTAATGTGGTAAGCTACAGATCTTGTGGCGAGCGATCAGTGATTAGAGTAATAAAATGGAAGACTGAAGAAAGGGTTAGAAGGATGCATAAGGAAAGGGAGCCGTGATACAGGAAGATGGAGAAGGGGAGGGGGGAGGGAGGGGGAGGGAAGGAAGACAGCCTTATATTTATACGCGCCACCCCAAGGCAGGAATTGAATCAATGTTGTGAAGCTTTTATGGAAAACTTTCAAGAGCTACCTCACAGATCAAATCCGTTGGAAGAGAGGTAGTGCAAAAGATGCGAATTTAAAGTGTGCGCCAGTGCTGGAAAAGGGGAAGTGAAGAGCTACAGGAATGGTGAATGAGCTTGTGTTTGAAGAACCTAGAGGCAAGTATAGTGGAGAGACGTCCGAGATTGCATATAGTAGGGGAAAGAACGTTTCGGAGAAAAGAAGTGATATACATGCAGAGAAGCACGAAAGAAATATAGTAAAATACCAGGGACTTCCTTTGAAAAAGGCGTGTGAACTAATCCAGATAGGCCAGTAAATAATAAGGTTGAATGGAACCATCCGAGTGTCCCCATTGCATTTGTTCTGCTGTCTTGAGGCTAGAACGACATATAGAAAGTAGCGCAAGTATTTCCTCTTGTTCTGGGCAGTTTATTTGAGAAGACGCAAAGACCCTTAACACCACGGAAACTGGAAATAAACAGCTGGTCTAATAAAACACAAGGCTTGATAAAGGATTTAGCTGGTTTAGCTTATTAGGGAACTTAAAAACACCCACACACCAGTCCATAAAACAGTTGTGATTTGTCGTTGGTTGCAGTGGCGTTGACATCCCTAATTCCAGCACTCAAATTACGTAAATGGAATATCATTAAAACCGCTACCATTAAAGCAATGGCTGCCATTAAAGGTAAATGTGGAAACATGAAAAGAATAGCGAACAGAGAAACCCTTTGTACAGTATATAGGTATACTCAGTATTCGTGAAAAACCGCTTTTGAACAGGGAGTGCTAACTGTGAAAACATAACCTTACCTTTTCTTGACAGGTTTCATTTGTAAGAAGGCATCGATCAACTGTACATAGAATTCCTAAGGGAGGACCATAACAGAAACAGAGTTCGCAGTTACCACGTTGGAATCCATTACCAACCTATTATAAAAATTATTTGAATAGTTAAGATTGTGTCATAATATTTTGCTTGTACAATATTTAAAATTTTAGGTTAATTTTTTTTAAATTTTCTTTTAGATAGATCACTAAAACCTTTTCGACCGTGTTGTCATCTTCTACTGAGGATTTTAAACAAAGTTAAGATTATGGTAAGTAACCATTCAATTTCCTGTTACCTTCCGAATGTGCTGCCGATTGCTTAGAGCTCCTGTTTCCCAATACTGCGATCCGAGTTAAAATCGTATTTTCATAACCGCATTTTGGACAAGTTAAAATTAAAAAAACTTATGATCGTCGCCGTTCGTGATGTAAGGAGTTGACGTTTTGAGCGTGTTAGCCTTTCGTCAGAACAACTAAAGACTTTTTCTATCGAAGGGCTAAAGGTCAAAAGGTCAGTTTTTTCACATTACCTATAGCAGTTGTCACGAGATTTTCAACATTGATCTTTTTATTAAGCGTTTTGCCTACTCCATAACGCACTTAAATAGTTGCTATTCAAGGTGTATCTTCATATGCATTATGCAGAACACGAACCTCATAACAAGTATTTGTAGCCCTGTCTAAGCATGGACAAGGTGGCTTTGTTACCGTCGGTGGACTGAGAGTTATAGTTGTTGCAGGAGGTCGAGGTCGTTCAGTTGTTGGCGGCGTAGAAGATGCACTAGTTGTTGGTGTTTGAGGTCCTTCAGTTAACGTGGATGGCTTAGTAGATGCATTGGTTGTAGGTAGTTGATGACCTTCTGTTGTCGTGGGTGGTTCAGTAGATGCATTGGTTGTAGGTAGTTGAGTTACTTCAGTTGTCTTCGGTGGCTTAGTAGATGCATTGGTTGCAGGTGGTTGAGGTCCTTCAGTTGACGTGGGTGGCTTAGTAGATGCATTGGTTTTAGGTGGTTGAGGACCTTCTGTTGTCTTCGATGGCTTAGTAGATACATTGGTTGTAGGTGGTTGAGGTCCTTCAGTTGCTGTCGGTGGCTTAGTAGATGCATTGGTTGTAGGTAGTTGAGTTACTTCAGTTGTCTTCGGTGGCTTAGTAGATACATTGGTTGTAGGTAGTTGAGTTACTTCCGTTGTCTTCGGTGGCTTAGTAGATACATTGGTTATAGGTGTTTGAGGTCCTTCAGTTGTTGAATGTGGCTTAGTAGATTCAGTGGTTGTTGGTGGTTGGGGTGCCTCGGTCGTTGTTGGCGGCCTAGGAGACGTAGTTGTTGTTGGCAGTTGAGTTGTGGTTTGTGGCCAAGGGATAGCAGTAGTAGTAGATATCACACAATATCCTAGAAAAAGTTTATTTAATTAGTCACCGTTTTGGGGGCTTTTATGGTAGGATTATTAACGTAGAGTCAGAAGCCGCTTAAAATTTATTTATTTAAAATGGAAAATGTTTTAGTAGACACAAGAGACTATGAAGAACCTATTGTAAATTTGGCTTTGAATCACATCTAAGTAACAAAAAGAACACTAAAGGCCATCTGTGCTAAATGGTAACGTTTTGAGTCAATTGTTTAAAACTTTACAACTTAAAAAACAAGAACAGTTGGGGAACTGACATTTTTTAATTAAGCCTTAAGTTACGTATTTCAATTACACTGAATCACAATTTCTTGACATTTTAAATAGCCAAACTAATCATTAAAGCACATACACCTTATATTTCTAAGCGACAAATACAAAGAAGTAATTCCTAGTGTACTCAGGATATAGATAATAATTTTAACATTACAAAACATTAGCAAATTGTTTTGGTTATTGTACCTGGACATCCATAAATTTCCACTCGAAGAGCAATTGGAATTCCCTTGTTGTGAGATGCCAGTGGTAAGATTTGGATGTAGCGAGCAGTAATACTTTCTCTAAAGATATTCTTCTTTGTTGTTTGGGCATCTTTGTTCCCGTCAAAAAGCTAAAAGAATAAAATTGTATCATAAATTCCACATTTATATGGAGTTAGTGTTTCGTTAAGGGGATTCAATTTCGCATCCGCTCACAAAGAGATAACCGCTGGCTCCATGTGGTACTAGGAAAGTTATTTCATTCTAATTCCGTCATTTAGTGATTTACATTTTTTGTTCAAGTTAAGTTTCAAAGGTTCTCCTTTTGAGGGAAATCATTAGTTAAGTACACTCTCTTGGTATAGGAACACGAGCAATGATAACATTATTGATGCTCTAATAAATGGGTCTATTGATGTTATTATGTTGTTACCTTGATAAAACCTTGCTTGTCTGTTACTGGGTTATAACGTTCTCTATCATTGCTGTATTTCACACGATAATGTCGAACGTACTCTTCAGCCAGTGGATGTCCTTGAGTTGAAATACCCGTGATGTGCTTCACTGAACCAAGATCAATGTCCAAATAGGGATAAAACTCGTTCGATTTGGGTGCCCAGGCAGAAAATGGATTGTTAAGTCTGCCTTCTGAGGGATCCGTTACTCCTGGGACCCTGGTGGTGGAAGCTTCCATGTCTTCGTCCGGGATTGCTCCAGACTCCACACCAAGTGCAGAAGCACAATCTTTATATTTTGAAAAAAAGATCATTATCATCTTTCATTCTAATACAAAATTCTTGTGAGCTACGGCTGTGATTAGTTGTTAGTATGCTTGTTTCACTTTCTGTTGGTCGGTGATCACTTAAATTGGACCCGGAATTTTTATGCCCTCAAATACAGAAATGCTGGTTTGATGTACTCAAATACAATGATGTTGATTTGCTCACAGAAGAATTTTACAAATATCCGGCAAACTCCATCAATCGCTCTGTACCCCTCTATAAATCGTAATCTAGGATTTATACTTCAAAAATTTTAAATATTATAGGTTGTTTTTTCTCTCACAGGTATTGATTGTTATTAACTCTTAGTAGTTTTGGTTCATTTGCTAATATGGATTACATACTGGATATTTTATTTATTTATTATTTTTCTCATTATTTCTGTTTCCGTTAAGTAATGCTACTCGACAACTAAGTAATAAATTAACTTTTAGCTACCAGCTACGTCGATTAACTTCAGATTACCGTAGCTGTTAAGGCATCTTAAAGTAAGTTTTGAATATACAGAATGTAAAATACATTATTGTAATGTAAGGTGCAAATTAATAATTGGTTGTTGTTTTTGTTCATATTATTACATTTAATGTCCGCTTCGTGCCCTGAAAGAGCTCATAACAGAAACACGGTATTATAACAAATTTTGGAAGCACAAGTCTATAAGGTTGTAGTTTACTAGGTTGTAGTAAAATCTTCATAGTCAACGTACCGCAATCCGGCGGTTGTTTAGTACTTGTTGGCCGATTGGACGGGCGAGTAGTTGGTCCCTGAGTCTGACTAAAAGTGGGTGACAGAGGACGACTGCTACTGGTCGATGGTTGAAATGGTTGACTGGTTTGACTTGTAAGTTTCCTGGTACTTCGTTTTGTTGTGGTTGCTTTTATAGTCGTTGGTTTGATGGTGGCTGTTGACGTGCTATGCTTTGTTGTGGTTGATTTCGAGGTAACCACAGAGGATGGACCTTCGGTATGCGGCTCCATGCTACTCGATGGCCGGCCAGGTTGTGTAGTCACCGGTTGCTTAGTGGTCGACAATATACAAACAGGACAACAGTTTCCTGGAAAAACTTGTTGTTCGAAGACCTTTTAGAGAAAAATAAATTCTCTTAATTTATTGACCACTGTATTCCAATTAATTTATTCATATTTTGATTTGGAGTGTCAGCTATAAAATACTTACGTCGCATGGCAGGTATGGACAGGGAAGATTGTAGCATTTAACATCGTTGTCAAAACAAGAACAATTTTGACACTTGTTTTTTGGATTGGTCCACTTCTCTCCAGGCTTAAAAAAAAATGAAAATGAGCTTTATTGCATGTATACGTCAATTTAACATTTATTACTGAGCTCAAATACACCAAACGGCTCCAGAAAGCGATGCTTATTACAGTAAAGCACAAGTGTATGTAGAAGTAACACGATACGAGAAGATAAAATACCAGCCAGATTATATTTGTATATGTAATCGAACCTTTACGAGTTCAATATTGAATTAATTTGCACGAGTGTGTTTTAAAAAGAATCAAAATTGCTTGAGCCCGTTAGGGCGAACTCAATTTGAGCATTTTAAAATACTCAAGTGCAAATTACTTCCATATTGAACGAGTAAAAGGTTCGATTACATGTTAATCATATATTCAAAAAATTATAAAAAATAGCGGTGAAAAAACAAAACTTGACAGTGATAACGTGACAATTCATGCATGCATGGCTATTCATGCCTCAATCGTTGTTCTAGAAACTTCTGCATTTTGATTGGCTTATTAGCTTTGAGACTGTAATTGCAAGAAATTACAAATTTCTGCACGGAATTGCACTTTTTTGCACAGAATTACAAAATAATTGCACAAACAATGTAGATCCTGAAGTTGTTAAAGCGATCTTTCACAACTGTGCCATCAGCCAGGCACAGCTCCACTTCGTTACAGGATTGCCACCAAATCACTGCATTTTCACAATAAGCTGTATTTTATGGCGGAAGAGTTAGTCCGAGTTATCGTTTGTTATGAATCGACTTTCAAAAGTTCAGCTTAGTTTTTCCAGAGAAATTTGTGAATCGTACGTTTTTAAATAATCAAATTTCTCTTTTCACATGATTGAGTTTCCGTTTCAAGCATGCATGTTTTGCAGAAACTCAGTTTATGGGAATTGTGCTTTCAATCACTTGGTTGCTTTCTTAAATAATTTTAATTACTGCATGCATTTTTTCCTCTAATTAAAACCTCTTGAATCATTTCTTTGCCGCTCGTGTGAAACATGAAAAAACAACATTGCAACTCACAATACTTTACAATGTGATTGGGATATTTGTTGCGAAATTGTCGGCTATGTTCTAAAAGAAATGGTCCGTGATTGAGCTTTGCATCTCAAGAAGCTAGAGAGGCACTCGGCTTTGCCTCGTGCTTCTCATTACGCTGCTCGTGCATCATAATTCGATAGACTCACGCTAACTATGGACCATTTCATTTCCTAATTAATCAAAATGTCATTAGCATTTTCAAATAATATATAACCTTGCGTATATTCCCCAGTTTATCCAAACACTGACAAGCGGACGGTTTTCGGCATGTTTTTCCGTCTTTAAGTGTTCCATTAGGACAAGCACACCCAACATGACACTCGTACGACCCTGTAGGTGGGTGACACTTGGGTAGATAATGACACTGGGCCGGACACTCAGGTTTACACTGAACTGGAATAAAAGGGGGTGCGCAGGTAGATGGAATAGGAGTTGTTGGAGGAGGGCTAGTCGGGCCTGAAAGAAACGTTCTATGCAGTTGATTACGTTTTCCATTTAATAGTTTTAGAAACAAAGAACAAGGATCGATGCTAACATACTCGAATAAAAAGTTGATGTTTTTAACTTTACATACATGGAAGAGTTTTGTCACATTTCAGAAAAACAATTTGGCTTATTGACATAGATACTTACAACACCCTTCATCCCGACCATTCTCCGTGCATTGTACGCTGCCATCACATTTCCACTTGAGTGGTATGCAATGATTGACACCACAAGCAAACTCCTGTGGTCCACAGCCAAGCTCCGTTTCATACTCTGTCACAAATACAAAGCTGGACTCAAGATATCGCATCTGCTTACTTTATTTTAACTTTTTTTGAAAGAGAACAATTGGTTTTAAAACTGTTATGGTCAACGTGCCCTTTTAGACGATTTTTTTTTTATTTTCTTTATGAAGTTAGATTTTTGTAACATTCGAAGTATTTAACATAAAAATTTGCCGAACACTTTTTTTCTTAAAACAACTCGCGGGTCTACTTTGTCTTAAGCTTTAGCATTGACTTGATTTGGTTTTCATTATTTTGGGTCAGAACTACTTTCTGCCGAAGTTTCTGGAAGAAGCGTAAACTATCTAGCTTAAGTGTTAAAGAACTTAATAAAAAAAAAGAAACTATGAAAAGAAATATAGCTATATGAGAACTAAAAAAAGACTTGATAAAAATGAAATTTGAAACTCAAATGTTTTGAAACCTTTGTAAAAGCATTTAATATCTATAGGTAACACTAGGAGCCATTACCAGGAGCGTCCATCTTCCCTATTGGGTTTGTTACCCATCAGAGGAGTAAGAGGGTCTATTTTTAGAACGTCACTGAAACAAAGGCTGCCGTGTTCAACCAATCAAATGTCAACTGTATTTAAAATATGGAACCAATATAATAAAAAAAGCGATGGTTAACTTCGGGTCACAGATCTGAAGCGCCGAAAAAACAGCGAACAGGCAAGCATGCTTTGTGTGGTAACTTATTTGGTTTTATTAAAAAGCTTACAGTGTTCCATGGGATACATTAACTATAAATCATGGAACAGCTTGGAATGGACTTTGACAGACAAAGTTTTCTGGATTTAGAACTCGGTAAGAAGTGCGCGCTATGCTCTAACTATAGCCGCCATCTTTTTTATCACAGATACCGCAGCCATGGCAACCATTTTTGTGGAATTTCAAAATCTAAAAATAGACCCCTCACTCCTATGATGGGGGCCTAGGCTGTAACACAAAATAGCTTAACTACAGAATACCGCACAACTTTGGTAATTTATTCCTGTGCATTTATCGTTCATTAAAAATAAATGCGGGGGTAAATCAAGAACAATAATAGTGGGGTATTCTGTAGTTACATCAACAAAGTTTCGGTCTAATTTCATTTCAAAATAAAGTATACATATAAAAAAACCAAACTTTTGTTCAGTGTTTACGTTTTTGTGTCTAAATCGTGGCATGAAGCTCAAACTAAACTCCACTTACTACATTCCTTGCAACATTGTCCTGGAACATCAACCAAAACTTGACGGTGACTACCATCATGGCGCTAGGACGAAACAGGAAGGTGTTTTATTTCTACGTAAATATCAAAGGTTTATCTTATTGAAAACGCAAAAAATGATTTTCTGTTCCAAGAAGAAAAGGGAGGCGCTTACAAAATTTTCAAAATAAATCATAAAATCAATTTTGAATGTGTCCTCTCGTGGTAAAGCCTTGTAACTTACATTCTTGATTCATAATTCCGTAAGACTTTAGAAAAAGATTGTCGATTCCTTCATTGAATGAGGACTAATCTTATGTTGGTGAAAAAGGGTCAAAAAAAGAAAGATACTCACACATTCCGTCTGGCAAGTCATGTTGTGGCAATACTCTGTCTCAATTACTACTGACGCTCCCGTGGGTGATGTAATATCTTTTTCACAAGTTCTGTAAGAACATTTGCTTGTTTTCCATTTTTCTCCTGTCTAGAAGTCAAAGAAAGGGATGAATTAGTTATCTCTTGTTGGTGTAATGGGGATTCAAAACAGAAGACAAATCAAAGTTTACTTGAGTACCAGTTAAAATAATTGTTGAAATCGCATGTCGTTTGAAAGCAGACAAGGTCTTAGATTTTGTCCAAATTTAATAAAATTTAGTTGTTCAAATCGAACTTTTTTTCAAGCCCTCAGACTGAGATTTCCCTGTAAAGACCTTACTATCGGTTAATATAAGTGCTATGAAAGTCTTTGACTGGTCCCATAAAACTATTTCGATTATTTTAAGAGGAACCTCCGACCTGCTGGAGTTCAAGCAAAGTAAAAAAGTAGCATATATACATGTGTCATTTAAGGCTTAGAAACTTGTGAGCTTTGTTTTGATAAACAATAAAGTATCTTCCTCACCTTCATTTTTGTACCGTTGAATAAGCAGTATGCTCCTGTAAAGCAAACCACAAAATAAAAAAAGATTTGATTATTCAAGGGTTGTCTGATTATAATAATTATAACAATGTTAACAATGGATTATGGGAAATATATGGAAGCTTCAGAATCGAAGGGGACTACCTGGCAAGTCCTAAGATGATACTACCCAGGTACAATAAACAAGAGTCACCTAGCAAGTTCTAAGATGATACTACCCAGGTACAATAAACAAGAATCACCTGTCAAGTCCTTAGATGATACTACCCAGGTACAAAAAACAACAGTCACCTATCAAGTCCTTAGATGATACTACCCAGGTACAAAAAACAACAGTCACCTATCAAGTCCTTAGATGATACTACCCAGGT
>JAOBBB020403948.1:0-17146 GCA_025331005.2 Zoanthus gigantus | reverse complement strand
AACCCTAAAAGGGTTAACATGTTCCTACACCTTACCTAGTTTTTTATTTCAAAAGCTAGGAGGAAAGGGAGTAAAAGTGATTAGAGTTTTTAAAACCGAGCGCTCCCATACTCTAAGTGGCTAAAAATGATAGATTATTACCACATGTTGACTATTTTTAAATAACATACAAGAAAAATAGACAAAAATGTAGATTTTTACACCATTCAGAAGTTACGTCTCTGTCACGTGACTATTATTAATCAAACAAAATACCCTACAGACATTAAATTTTATCAATACCCTATTGATTTAATATAGAATTTACCGAGTTCCTTGCTAAAAGCTATTTTTGAAAGTTCTATCGGTTTAAGCTAATTATGCCAAATTAGAAGTCACGTGACACGCTAGCTTCATTTGCATAATCAAAGAAAGATAAATAAAATTTTAGCTTGAAACTTGAACAGGCCCGTCCATTGTACAAAGTGATAAAATGTTTCGGTATGTTAGAGGTTCTTAGAAAACGTCTGTGTTTTAGAAATCCCCAAACTGCTGGGTAGCAGAACTTTTAATCGGTTATACATTTTGTGTAAAATATTCCCGAATAAGATTTCATGAGCTGGATTTTTCAAATTGAGCTGCTATTATCATGGCTGCTTTCCTTCCCAAAGTACCAACGAGTTTGCATGGAGTCGCGCACAGTTCACGTCTTCTTTTCACTTACAGATTTTCAAGAAACCTTTAGAGGAATATCTTGGTGCAAAAGATATTGAAACGATGTTCGTCAACATTAACGAGTAAGTTATTATATGGTAAGGAGATATTCTCACAAAGTACGTTACTGGCATGTTTTAATAATAATGTGTTGTAGTTCAAAATGAATTTTAGTTTAAAATGTTTTCAACTAGGTCAAAATATTTGAAACTAGGTCAAAATATTTTAAACCTAGTTTATTTTTAATGACAACAAGAGGCTCATTAAGCCTTTACTCGTGGTACGAGTGGAGACTGAAGTGCGGTTGCATTCAGTTATTTTAAGAGGCACTGACCGCGTGCGACCGGGGACAAATCCCAAATATGGCAGTCACTGGACCGAATCGCTAATCGCGATATGAAAAAAAAAAAAGAAAAAACAAAAAAGAAAAAGAAATGGAACCCAAACGTTGACTCGTGGTACCACGAGTAATTATATTTGCTAAAACTGGAGTGTTATGTTAGGTGGGAAATATTAATTGTCACATACAGAAAATTGTCCGTGTAGACGAGACAACACATAAAATTAGCAATTTTTTTAATGTCATTTATAGATCCCAGTCTCCAATCTTTTGTTTTCAAAAAAAAAGTGCTCGTGTAGACGGAGCGTTCAATGGCAAATAAATAAAACTGGTCACATAAAAATTACTCGTGTAGACGGTGCATAAGCTAACTCAGCTTTCTATCCTTCCGGGGAAGGTAAATGAGTACCAGCATCTGCTGGGAGCTAATCAAGAAGAGTCAAAGACTCTCATCCGATAAACAGTACAGAAACCAGAGATAATCCCTGGCTCCATGGGCCACTTGGCTGCTAAAATTAAACACAAATTTTCCTTCTGTGCGCTCTGCGTAACTGAAAAAAAATTATTAATACGTACGTTTTTGATTGGTCTACAAGTGTGTTTTCATACCATTATGAAGCACGAAAATGAAATGAACAATATGGTTAAAATTTAGCTGTTTCCAAGTTGCGAGAGTTTTCAGCGTGCTTTCTGTGAGGACTGGGTCGAGCATCAAGCATGGTTGCGTTTTTTTGCTGCTCTTAAGAGACATCATATGTGTGTGTGTGTGTGTGTGTGTGTCTTTGTCTGCATTGGTATGCCGCTGCTGCTGCTGCGTGTGTCTCCGACCTAATAAATAATTTTTCAACATGTACTACCGACTGCCTGTTCCTAATTAGCCTTTGTTATTTCAGGCAGCCAGTCCCCTAATCTTTTTTTTTTAATTTTTATACTATTTTATAATGTAACCATGTACTCTCAAAGGGGAAAAATAAAGAGTTGTTGTTGTTGTATCGTTTTTCTCTTTGTTACGACAAAAAATAATATCGATATCGCTTAAAGTGTTTGCAGCTAAAATGTGTTTTTATACTTTTATATACTTTTATATTTTTCTTCGTGGCCAAGTTTCTGGGCTAAATTATATCAAGAATAATTTATGTGCGCGGTCAATTGAAAATGAGATAATGAAAAAAAACAAGGAAAACAAACTACACTGTTGTTTATGTGACAAGTATTTAGAACTAGCACGTATATGTAATCTAAAATTGTAGTTAAGTTTTCGTCCACGTCCCACTATAAGCATTAGGCTCGATTCAAATGTTATCCTTCTCGGTTTAATTATGTTTCTGTACGGCCACACCTCGATGTAAGCTTTATGGGCTTGTTGAATGAGAAATTAAGCCTGACTAGTTAGTAAATGGAAATAGAAAAATAGACTAACTATATAATTAAAAATATGCAATCACACGCCCGGTCTCCCTCACCCTAATGATGAACGCAGTTTAAGATGTTCTCTCTCAATTTTTGTAGAGTATGAAGTCAGGCGTCTTCTGCCAGCTTTAGAGTCTCTACGTTCTCTCGATGTGCCATCAATGTCGTGGAACACAACATTTATAAATTCGCTAAAATGTGGCCCACTCTTAAGAAGTCTGACCGTGGACGACCATCGTGCCCTCTTTAGCAAGTGGTGCAAAACTGCGGAGGACTTTGCTCAGTTGCCAAAACTACATAAGCGAGGAGTTCGTTTAAGAGATTTGAGGACATTTGCAAAAAAATTCCCTAAGCTGGAAACTTTGAAGCTGAGTCTGAACATTTTTAAACTTTGCAATGGCAATCTTGTTTCTGTCCTTGATCAACTGCACTTGCGAGAGCTAAGCCTTGAATGCATGCCCTATGGAATGAGAGACGTCATGTATGACCAGTTGTACGAAATGGCTCCTTTGAGGCGACTTGCTTTGTCCAAGCACGCCCAGTTACTCACTAATCTTGAAGTTCGATGTTTGCCAATATCGGCCCAGACTTTGAATTTATTAATCAAACACTTCTCTTCACTCAAATCTCTGATAATCGGGTTCAGCGGTTTCGACGATATAGTTGCACCAAGAAAACTTATTTTAGAGTCTAAATCACTCGCTATTTTTATGGCTAACGGCCTTCCAAGTTCGCGAATTGAGGATCTAGTCTGCGTCATGCCCAAACTAGAAGTTGTCGCGATTTCCGAATGCGATGACTTGCTCACAATCGAGCTACAAGCTAACGCCGTTCTTTTCTTTGTTGTTAACGGCAATTGTAGACTGCATAAGATTTCTGCCTCAAGCGAAAATATCCAAACTTTGCATCTTTTGGACTGTCCATCTCTTTCATATGAACATTTTCGAAATTTCTTAAAATTGAACCCAAGCATTGAAAGGATGGAGCTGGTGACCGACTGGAGCGAATTGCGGCTTGACACTAAACACTGTAGATCACTTACAAAGCTTGCACTACGAGACACAGGTATCTCTTTATCACGTGTACAGATCAATTGCCCCACCCTCAGAATCTTTAAATGTAGCGGGGATTTAACCCCAAGGAAAGCTGTCTTTTCAAGATTAGTTGGCAACTGCGAGTTTGACATCAACTGTGACTATGTTAAGAAACTACAGATAAGTGACCTTGTTCACCTCAATCGCGTCAACTTACGTTGCTCATCAGCGGAATTGATCCAGATAGGAGGATTGCAGAGTGTTAACAGACCTCTGGACTTGAAAGTTCGAACTGGTCAGCGGCTTGATAAAATATGTCTCAATCGAGTAGGACTGGGATCTATCGAAATCCATTCACCTGAGGTGCGCAGTGTGATAATGCAAAGCTGTGCGCCTGCCCGTGGCAACATTAGGTGCAAAATACAGTTCAGGTATTACCTTATTTTATACTGACAAATAATATTAATAATAATAATAATAATAATAGAAATAATGTTAGTATTAATAACAACAACAACACTGCATAAGGAATATTGACAAAAGCTAATGCTAAATCGTTTTTTCGAGTCTCATTGGAGCCGGCGATTATCTCCGGTTTCTGTAGTGTTAAGCGGATTAGAGTCTTTAACTCTCGCTAGACTGGACACTAATCCATCGCAGGTTAGCTCCCAGCAGACACTGCTACTCACTTACCTACCTCGGAAGGATGGAAAGCTGAGTTAGCTTAAGTGGAAAAGAAGGTCACGCAAATTTTCAGATCACAGCACAAGGGTTCAAAGGCAGACGAGGTCTTACCATCTGGACTGTAATTATAAACATGGTGGTGCGGTTGGAGCAATTAATAAGACTGAAATTACCAGATGTTTTATCTCCTAGTTTGATACGTAAAATTTATGTGCCGTAACATCTTCGATGTGAAATACTGGTCATTTCTTTCTTTTACCTTTTCAGATGCCATGCATTAGGAACTTTGAGCCTCATCAACTGTAAAAAGATTAGAAAGTTCTCTCTTGGTGTACCGCGGTTAACAAATCTAGTCATTGATTCGTGCTCCCGATTGCATAACTTGGAGTTAAACGTGACAAATTTAAAAAACGTTCGCGTAATAAACTGTCCGTTACTGCAACCAGTGTATGAAATGGTCAATTAATGGCAAAACAAAAATATTTTGCTAAGAAATAGCCCATGTATGGCATGTTTGTTCGTTATGAAAAAAATTAAAATGCAGAACTTTAAAAATGACAACTTTCGGAATTATTAGGGTAATAAGTGTTGACAATCTAGCATAATCGTTGTTGTAATACATTAAAGTTAAGGCCTGTACGAAAAGAACGGTGTATGATATTATTTTGATAATATCAAAAAGTTTGTTTTGAGGAGAAAACTGAAATAGGGAATTTTCAGGTTCAACAAAATGGCTAAAACAATAATGAAATTTATGTAAATTAAGGATCGAGATTTGCATAAATTGATATTTTGCCGGCATGGAACAGTAGCCTGGGACCGATGCAATGCATTGTGGGTAGATATAAAACACGAGATCGTTCGAAAATTGAGCCATCTACGGTTAAAATTGAGCCATCTACGGATTGGTTAATCACATGCAACAACACGATTTTAGCATAAGTCTTAGTCGCATTCTTTTGGCTGTCAACCTATGATTGGCTGTCAACCAATCATAGGTTGCAATGGCCAATAAGAACGAAGGAAAATACTGACGAAGTTTTTTTATAGTTTACTACACTGAAAACTGTAAAATTGTTAAAAATGGACGAGAAAGGGCTAGATAAAAATCCTCACAACCGTGCTGTAATTTCAATAACGAACACTCTTTACGTAATTTTAAATTCACTTGAACAGGTTTCTCTCCGAGTGTATTTTGCAGTTTTTGTTTACGTAGATCAATTTTGCAATTTATATTGTATACTATTTGAGCTACGCTATCATGCACAATTAAGAATTTATTTAAATTCTTGCAATTGCTTCAACTTTGCAATGTCATTTACGAATCGCGCACGTACAATTCAGTGAGCTCAGATTGCATATTTAAATCAAAAGTCTCAGTGAGACGACTCACGGAAACTGCGCACAAGTACTGAAGAAGAACTACAATTTAGGCCAAAACTAACATCCTCCACACACTGCAAGTCGTTCAAGATTCCTGTCAAATAGTGAGAGTGTTGTTCAAGAAGAGGTTCTGTAAAAAGTGAACCGGATTAATTATGTACTCTCAGTTTTGTACCACACAATTATGCATGCATGATACTTGTAAATATCTGACGTGCAACTTGGTCCATAATAAGCTGTTTGTTCTGTATAAATAAACAGGTATTTGTACCTAATAAATGGCTTTAGAAATTATCAAGCTAATAAACGACGTCGTTGTTGTAAATGTGTTTGAGATGGGGTCCTGGTCAAATAAATCTCTTTACGAGTGGCTAAAATCACGATTTTCAGAAAATAATGAATAATGATTAATGGACATGAGCCGCGCCACTTTCTGAAAACCCTTGGACGGTATTCGATTACTTTCATTCTCATGGCCTTATCCATGTTCTAATAACTTTTAGAATCAAGAAATTATCCATTTTTTACAGTTCGAGTAAAAAAGAATTACCGCCGCATGCTGTAGATCATTGTTTTGCGAGCAGTGATTTGTTGTTGTAACAATAAACATTTTCAGCTAGGTTTTTGATTAACTGATCAAAAGAAGGGCGATTTTTAAAAAGACTCAAAAGAATGCAATTTACGGTAATATCAGAGACTTGCTCGGAACCAATCAAATTTTTGGAAAAAGATTAATTAGATAATCTGAACAATATCTCATAAGCACAATTACATTTTGTGAAGAAATTATATTTTGAATTTTGGCTTAAATGAGAGTTAGACCAAACTAGCTTTTGAACAATATCTCCCAGGAGTGTACACTGACCTGAGTGGTTTGTAGGAACACGAACCCAGACCACAACACTAAAAGTGTGACAAAGACTCCTACTAAGACCTATGACTTGCAAACTTGTGTTTGAAAGTTTTATTGAATCGCCGTAAACAGTAACCATTATTAGATAAATTGAGATGTGTCGGCTCTAACTAAACTTACATCGATATTTCAAAAAATCTCAACCTTCTAGCTTCACTAATTTCTAAAACAAACTATTCAAGTTTGGTTTACTTTCTATCTCAGGCAGTAGCTGGTTTCTCTGGAAGTGAAAATGTTTTTTTTTTTTTTGGAGTCTTCAGAGTAGTGCATTGTCCATGTGTTAATCTACACACAATATTAATGTCAAACTAATTGATGTTGCAATAACACAAATTGTCTACCTTGTCCTTGGGTTAATATGTTTTCAAGGTTGTCACTTGACACCAAAGTTTACAAAGAATTCTCTCCTACGTACGTTCGGGTTTTGACACTATTTGCCGATAAATATTGATGTATGGCGAAATCCGAAATTTAAAAAAGATTAAGGCAATAAAAATCGCCTTCCTTCATGTATACTTCGTTATATGCTGGAATAAGCCTTGTCGGCGGCGAACTAGCTCGTTCAAATAAGCCAGCACCATTTTCCGCTTGAACTGTCACATACACAACGTCGCCTGGGTCGATGGATGACACGTCAATCAAATTCAATGTTGCGTTAGTGGTAATTCCGACCTCAGTAAGAGGTCTGACGTCATCTGCAAATGGTTGCTTTCCAATCCCCACGCGGAATGTACTTATGCCAGACTCTTCGTCATTGAACCTGAACCAGTGGGCTCGAATGGTTTTGTTATACAGATGACACCCAGAATGGATTCCAAAAACATCGTGTGTTCTGTCCTCACTAACGATGACCGATCCCTGAAACAAACATTTTATTTGGTTTCAACAACTAATTTTTAATCGTATTCATTCATGTAAAGCTCTCGGGGGGAAGAAGGGGGGCTATTTTTCTTATATTTTCCCATATTTTCTTTTGACCTGACAACAAATTAAGTTTTCAGCAGATATTTTATGCAACACATTTTGCTAAACTGTAAAAATTTCCATCTGGTTTTCATTTGGATGTTAATAAACACTTCTTCTCTTGTTATACGAACAGGATCTAGGAAAATCTCTCTGTGTCCAGGGAAAAAAGGATGAAGTGCGGCCTGATACATTTTCAGAATTTCTAATGGTCTAGACTACGTTGGTAAAAGAAAATTGTTCACTAGCCTTGATTTCAATGTCGTTAAATGCGAAAGTATCTGTTAAGCGGTAGCATGAATTTTAATTTTACTTTCTCTAAAAGAGAAAAAAGCATTTATGCATTTATTACCTAAAAATAAGCTATTATTAAGCTAGTATTATAAACGATGTCTACAAAACAAACTTCATCTACCTTCGTAGGTGGAGTGGCATCCACAAGAATGTGCGGGGATTGAGCTCGCCTTGAAACCATTCTAGCGTTGTTTTCACACTCAGCTTCCAGAAAATATGAACGCGCATGCGTGAAAGTTAAACCCCGTACCAAGATACGGCCAGACAAACCAACATTAACAAAACCTGTAAGGTAATGAGTTGAATTTCTAACGGCAAAACTACAGGATTTTATGCCACTCTCCTCATCGGCAAAGCCGGTGATGTTCCCAGTTAATGTGCAATTGTGAATACAAGAAACAATGGGTTTCTTCACATGAATTTTTCCTGTTATTGGTGCAGTAGCGTCAAACCGCGTTCCGTTTGTTGTACCAATGGTAAAAAGACCTGCTGCGTTCCACACGCGAACAGTAATAAAATATGTTGTGTACAGATTGAGGCTGCAGTCGTGGCATGTTACCCTCTCAGCATTGATAGGAAGGTCTGTCATGCGTTTGATTTGACAGCCGTCGGGTGTCGAACCAACGCAATATTCCGTCTTAGAAATTCCGCTCTCAGCATCCCGTGATGTCCACGTGGCAGATAGCTTTTCGCCAGAATTTAACCAGTTTGGGTTATTGCTTGACAGCTGAAAATAAAACACAAGACAGTTAGCGTTCTATTGTTTCAATTTACTATAGAAAATGATCGTAATATGTTATTGAGGCACTGATGAGAGAGGGAGGGTTTCATTACGCCAATGATCACAGGACTTTCAACTTGGAATTGTCTAAATCCGTTTCCTAGTACACCTACTCGCCGACGCATTTCATGTAGCGTTTTTAAAAGACCTTTAGTATCATTGACATTAGTATGTTATTATTGAGTATCTTATTTCAATATACCTGTGATAACTCGGGTGGCGTGATATCAACCGTAAAACCATCTGAAAATGCTTCTGTTGTCATGTTGGAGCCACTCGTAGCTTCGACGGTCACGTAATACCTCACACCTGGAGAAAGCGTGGCGTTTTCTTTACTACCAAAAGTTTTTTTCCCAACTTCAACATACTCGATGACATTATCACTACTGGGTGCAGTTCCTAAACCCCATCGGTATCCCATAATCCCACTTTCAAGATCACTGAATGGTTCCCATGATGCCTGTACTTGAGTTGTGGATGATTGATAAGTCACATCTTTAGCAAGAATACTTCCATCAGAAATACGGCCATTGATAGGAGGCGTCACGTCAACAATTACACCATCTGATGTTGCGGTCACACTGAAACCGTCTGCATTTTCACACGTGATGGCGCTAACATATTTTGTCCCAGGTATAAGACTTAAGCCTGAAAATAATAGAAATTTGCAAAGAATTAGAAAACCTATTTAGCTCTAGGTTGACCCATCTTGACACTGGTTTGGCCACTTAAAGCAACCTTAATTTTTTTAAACTGCTATTTAAAATCCTTGAATTTACATTGTATCTTAGGCTTAACTGCAAATATCTAAAAAAACTTCATATTTTTCTAAAAAATATTGTCAACTTTACTTGAAAATGTTTTCTAACTTTCTTTGTTATATTATAAGCATCTCGATATTATAAACAAAAACTCACGAATTGATGAAGTTACATCTTTATTATTAATTAATTTCAACATTTGAATCATATTTTCTCTTTTCTTCTTGTATCCGGATCGCATCCACTTCTAGTTTTCCCGGATCAGGAAAAAACTATGGGGTTCATCTTTGAACAAGAAATCTGCTGAAATCATTTATCCACGCTCTTCTGGAAGTTTCTTAATAAACGACATTGAACCAAACCGGTCCGCGTCTAATTTGACGCTACAATTAAGGTAAGCCAACCATGCATCATATTAGACCAATGCAGAGATACCGTGTACAAAATGTCATCCTACTTAATAACCTATCAGCCACAAAATGGATAAACAGAAATACTAAATGAATGGCTGTTGTGCCACGTGAAAATTAGCTTGTCAGTGAGCCAATGTGAATAGGAGCTCGGAACAAACTAGCATCTGCAACCGCAGACAGCTGTTTCGTCCTTTTTTATGAGATATTGTGAGGGGGCTAAAGTGCTACCCTTCGTCCAACTGTTAGCACGGGTTTTAGGATTGGGGCGAGCATCTTAAAAATGCAGCAATCAAAAATGGCAGATTTATTTCAGGCTTTGTAATGTGCGAGTAAAGTCTACTCTACAATTATTGAGATTAATTTCTGGCTATGGAATCGAATTAGAATCGCATATTATTTTCCAGGTTTAATGCTAGCTGAAGCTTAATCTGGCAAACTTGAACAAGATCGAGGTAGGTAAACAGTGGAGTTGGCTTTCAAAGTTTTTGACTTTGACTTTTGTCAACATATGGACCTTCGTTTCTCAGGACAGTAGTTTTTAAAGTTCTCCGAATATTTGAAGATTGGAATGCCTGCAGATCCGAAGAGGATCTTGTCAGTTCTTTAAAATGACAGGCAATTCATCCTTTGAATTGATAGAAACAAAATCAGATCCAATTTCCAAGGAAACATTTGTTCTACCTCTTAAGAAAAATTCTTTTCGTATACACGCAAAAAAAATTGAAAGTTGCAATAATTTAATAATCTTAAATGAAAAAAAAATAGAACCTAGGCATTACATTTGAAATGAAAATGGTAAGTGACTTATTTCACGGATGAGATGGCTCACAAGAAGCCCTTTAAATAGGAATCGTCAGTACGGTGTAGAAAGCAGAGAACAAAAGGCAAACACAAATGCCGATTGTTTATTCATGCCCAGATACTGTAACTTAATCCCGACTCATTAACAATTATTCCACGAGTGCGCCTTGGATATGAGATGGTAGATAGCCTGCGAGGCGCGTAGCGTCTCGGATTTTCACTGATCTGCTCTCGAATTTTCCCAAACGTTTGCCTCGGTTTTCATTTTGGTTTGATAATGAATAGTTAATTTTTACGTGGTACAACAGCCATTCATTTATTATCTTTGTTTACCTAGAAAAGGTTTGCAATTTTTTTAGGATAGACTCTTGAGTCATTTTTACCTGTACGGGTAGCTTGTCCGGAATTTTGAACATTCTGCTGGAACAATTCAGTTTCATTACCAAAATATGTACCATTGTGTGACACAGTTTTTTGTGTCACAGACCACTGGCATTTCTTAACCTCTGATTCGCTGTCTTCAAATGCACTCCACTGAACTGCAATACTATTGGTAGAATTTGTATAGTCAATATCTTTGCTATATCCATCGATTACCTCACCAGGGGACGGCGGTGTGATATCAAAGCTCAACTTGCGTGACGTTAGCGTTGTGGTCAGCCCTGCCCGATTGTGAACTAATATATTGACGTAATAGTTGACATCAAGCATAGGTTTGAATGAGTGAATTGTACCGGATGTTACGTCCCCAACAGAAATTAGGGTATTTAGACACGACTGCTGAACTGTCCCTATGCAATATTCGCTGTTCCTTATTCTACTCTCCGAGTCACGTACTCCATTCCAAGAAGCAATTAAGGCTATCAGTTTGTTTTCTTGCTCAACAACCCGATGAGTAACGCCAACTGCAGCGGACTCTTCAAAAAATTTCACAGATATAAATTAAGTATGAGATCAGCTAAAAATAACCAAATTTTGGATAAGGGTTTGTTTTCGTGCAACCGAGTTGTCTCGAGGGTGAGGCTATCTCGGGGAATGGGCTCAAAATCCGGCTTGCTTCATAAAAAGATCGCACGAAGATCGTGTGCTGGGTAACTGCTTTAGTGGTACGCATGTGTATATAAGAAACAGTTGTTCATAATCCCCGAGACAACTCGTGGTAAACCGTTCATGTGGAACGAAACAACTCTATCACTAGAACTACCCCCACCTTCCAGACAGATTGATAATTACGCAACCCTTGTTTCGACTTTTTCATAAAGAGTTTGTATAGAAATCGTACCATGGCGAATTTGTTGTTGACAATATAGAACAGAGGAAGCTAACTTCACTTAAGAAAAATACATTTCTGAGTCTAAATGCCAATCACATACACGGCTACACACGTGGTTTAATCAACTCTAAGTTGAAAATTTTTATCATCGCCACAAGGAATGCAAAAAGCTGAGGTATCAAGCCTTAGCCCCTTCATCAGAGCAATGGAGCAGAGCCTTGTAGAACGGCAGCAATTTAGGCATGCTGCTGATGAACAGTGACTTTTTTGCCATTTATTTTCAGCAGAATTCTAATTAAATCTGTTCAGATATGTATTTGGTTTGATGACGACCTAACGCTCACAACGTCAGCCTTGAGTTTCCATTATTGCAATGATCAAACTTTTCAACTTTGAGTTGATGAAGCCACGTGCTTCACTTAATCACCGACGCACTTCAGTTTTTTTTTTGAGAAAGCTATTCAACAAGCACATTACGGCTAATGATCAATAAGCTGACCAATGAGCACTGACGCACAAGACAATGATGGTGAATCCGACAGACCCAATTACCCTGGTGCAAGTGAAACACGGGTAGTCTAAACGTCAGACACAAAAAACTGTCCGTCAACTTTAACCTTAACTATCACAGTGTACATAATGTACCGTAACACCTGAGGTCAAACTATATACATTGTCTGTTCACATTTACCAGAAATGATTAGACAAAACTAAGCTGAGAAATTGTTACGACTACATCTCCTCTCCCTGTGCTTTTTCGAAACAAGATTGCCGATGTCAAAAACATACCTGGGGCAGTCGTATCAACATAAAATCCATTGGAGCTTCCAACATTGCCGAGGCCACTTAAGGAAGAGGCTCTAACAGTTACAAAATATTGTGTCCCTTGTTTGAGCACCTCCAGATCAGGCTCATCAGGAGCAAGAGTAGTTTGAATTTCTGTGACAAGACCAATGTCCGTAAAAGCTAAAACACTGTCCAATCCAGCGGCAGTTCCAACCGCCCATGCGTAGTTGACCACCGGATCCTTGCGGTTAGCGGCAAATACATCCCAGTTGGCGGCTACAACTTTTGCACTTGTAGAGTAGGCTATGTCAGTACCAGGGATCAGGCCATCTCTGACGGCACCCATGACTGGCCACACGGGCACCACCTAAATCATTTCACAGGAAAAATTAACTAACTGTTTTAGCACTTTTTTCCTTTCTCCAACTTCATAACCACGGGCTAAGTTATGAACAAGAAAACGAATCTATGTACATAAAATAGTTAAAAGTTGTTTGCAAGTGATAACTACAAAAAAATTTCTGAAGATAAAAAAAAATTCTTCCTTTAAGTTTCAAAATTTGGGAATCATTTTGAAGACGTCATTAGAAGTGGTATCACTTCCGTGTGGAATCAAATGGTAGATTTAAGGGTTAATGCCAGTTACCAACTTGGTTTTTGTGCTCATATTAGTGAGTTAATTAGCTAAGAGTACGTATGTGCTATCCATAACTGATGATTATCATTTAAGTCACATCACACAAGCATTACACTTTAACTATTACTTATATTCTGTGGAAACTTGAACCTGTTTGTAAGGTATACTCTTGCTTATGAAGCCCAAAAGGCCAAAACAGCTGCCTTTAAGATCTAGCCGAGGCATCCAGCCGGTTTAGAGGTAAGCCCTGGCGTTCTTCTACACCGAAACAGCTGTTCATGACTGCCAAAATGCTGGCTCACTAATTTTATAGTAGATTAAGGGGTAATGCCCGTTACTGAGGAGGCTTTAGTTCCGTGTTTAGTAGCTTTCAGTAAGCTACTAACACGTTTGTGTTATCTATAAACATCCCTCACCCCCACAAGCTATGTGTTTTCACCAATGAGTCAATCAAAGATTAGTTGTCCACATTCTTTTAGTAATTAATCAAACAGCACAAATTAGAAAGCAAACAAATCGAGGAAGGGATGACACCTTCTGAATCCTTGTAAGATGGGATAGCAGCCCATATTCCACACGTTATTGAGGTTTCGTAGTTACTGTGGTTCTACTCTAACCGTGGTCACTTCAGTTCGTTTGCCAATCAGACTGCGAATTAAAAACTATAGAACTGGACATGATACAATTCAAAAAATAAATAAACTAAATGTCTTTAATCGTTCCTGTTGTAGAAATGATAAAAGATTTGATGAAGCGTAATAATGAACGAAACTGCAAATAGGGTGGACTGACCACGATTAGAGTAGAACCACAGTAAACGCTATACACTCATAATCCTACTAATTGCTACTACTGTATCCTTTCTTATAGGAATCATAACAATGGGAACAACAAGACATGGACAATGGCTACAACTCTACCAACAACAATTATATGAATACGAATAATGCCAAAGAATCACCTGAAATCCGTTTGACCTAGTGGTCGATTGTAATCCAGCGCCATTTGAGCACCGTATGACGTTGAAATAGATTTCATCCTTCAAGAACTTTAACTCTTTATATTTTCTGAAAGCGTGATAGGTTTTTGATTTACCATAAGTTATCTGATTTGTGAAGGACAAATTGAATAGCGTGGTATTTTGGCTACTCTCGATGCTCCAAACACAATCTTTAATTCCACTCTGTCTATCTTCAGCACCAGTCCATGAAATCGATATGTTCCATTCTTTCAAGGCTGTTTCTACATCCCTCCCACTGGCGTCACTTCCGTCAATAACGTCACCAACAGTTGGAGGTGAGTCGTCCAATAAGATACCTTTTGAGTTGCTAGTGGTCGAGAGGCCAGCGCTGTTGGTCACGTGAACAGTGACGTAAAGTGTTTCTCCATTTCGAAGGCCACAACCATTGCAAGTAAACGAAGTATTTTTGCTTACGTCTGTGAGATCTTTTATCTGACAACCTAGCGGTTGACTTCCTGTTTGAAGTACAAAAGCACTCTGAGTAAATTTCGATGATCGTAAGAACAGAAAGCACATCAACCTATACCATTCTGTCGAGACATACGTAGTCCAAACAGTCGTCCATGGGTGCTAACATTAAAGGCTGGTTCGCATTTGACGTAAGCACAGGCATAAGCATAGACTTTATCATAAGAATTCTATGTGTGAACCGGGCCAATATAAGCATTAGCACAAGCATACCATTTACAACAAAAAGTCAATAGACTTTGAAATAAAGAAAAAATATAGATAAAGAAGTAGATATTTCAAAGGGTAGGATTCGTATTCATTTGGTAAAATCAGTTTGTTGACGTTTCCTTTTCTTTTTACTTTGTACCTGCAACTTGCTTCTTTTTTCTTCTTAGTTGAGTTAACGGTAAACCCAAAAGCCAAGTTTCTATTAACTTTTTATTGTAGTCCGCCATCTTGGGAAGAAACGCATGCGCTTTAAAGGTAGTATGCAGGAGTGCTTATGCTTGTGCTTATGCCAAAGTGTGAACCAGCCTTAAGACTTGATATCATTTATGGTACGTTTACGAGGCTATGCCCGCTACTGCCACCGTGTTGTTGCCCATAATGACTTTAAGTAGTTATATAGTACTAGTTAATGCACATCAGCTGTCTTTGCTTTTAATTATTTTAAGCCACATGCGACACAGGTATTGCACTTTTCTGCTTAATTCATTATTATATAATATACATATTTTTAATTGTGTTTAGATATATATTCTATTTACCAGTTCTATATAGAATATATTTTTATTATTAACAGACCTTATCACAAGCTAAGTAGGCAGAATGGCTGAAAATAACAGCATTTGTATGAAAATTCAATGGTAAATAACGTTAACAAAACTCTAGTTTTTAAAAAGTAGTGAACTTGAAACTTCATTGTCTTGACAGACCTGTAGCCCCTCTAGAAAGTGTTCAGTCGTGTTTTGTATTTTCGCTACATTTCTCTGTACTTTTGTTGGGGTCTCGGTGAACTACAAAGACACGCTGTGTATCACGCAAATGCAAGTCTTTAATTCCCCCTGGAAGGCCATGACGAGACACTAATCTCTCACAGGCTATACCCCAGCAGACATTGTTAATTGCAGTTCTTAAATAAATTATGATACTTTTTATTCTAAAAGACATGTTTCGATGTGTCTCACATTTTTGCCAGTTACACGGAATTTTAAACAAGAACAACTGTTAAATTTCTAATAATCTGGAATAACATACATGATAAAATAATACGTTTGAGATTAAAACTTTAAGATTTAAGAGTGCTCAGTGGCATAATTAACAATTAGACCTCGAGGATGAATGGACTACGTGTCAATAGCCCATGAGGCCGTAGGCCGAATGGGCTATTCAAACTCGTAGTCCATAAGGCCGAGAGGTCTAATTGTTTTAGTATAAACCTACTAATCGGTCAAAAAGGATGTACAAATTAAAATATCGATGAAATCCTCTGCTTTTATAGCAAAACGGGGCTCTTTACTATTTTGATCCGCCATCTTTTCTCTACTAGTAGGCTATCACAAATAGACCTCCAGTAGGGTAGCCAATCAGAATGCAGGATGCGTGTTAGACCATTAGTAGGTTTATACTAATGTTTGTTGGCTTTTAGATTTCGGCGGGAACAATGCAAGTTGTAACTTTATTCGTGAATAAGATAAACCGGTTCGATAACCACGAGTATTATTACAATTATTCAGTATTGTTCTTATGCAAATAAATCCTTCTAAAGAAATCCGTCGAAAACAAAAGCAGCTCGCCTTTAAAAGGATCGGAGATGCTTTATTTGGCTCGCAAAGGCTTTTCGTCAGCCTATGACGCAAAGCGGAAAATTTCAGAAGCGATATAAATAGACACGTTTCAAACCATAATATGGGATAAGCCTCTAGATTATCTTTGACAAAGCACGGTACGTATTTTTTCCTTTTCGTAATCCATGAATCCTTAAAATTTTGTGGAATGAGTTATCAAGTTATACTGACTGCTTCCTTTAGCCTTGATAAAATATTTAGAAATATTTTTAGTTAACTTTCATCCATGACTGCCATGAGCAAATGTCCGAAGGTCATCTATTGTTTAGCCCGAATATTGTTTTATCTGATAACTAAAACTATATAAATCTTTCTGCCATCTAATTTGTAGTGTAAAGGTTTTTACTATACGATAGAATTTTAAAATTGTGAACAAAAAATGTAATATAACAATGTTTCAGACCTTACGGTTTTGACTTGCTTCTCCCGGTCTTGTGATCAGCAAACATATTTCCCGATTTTTAAAGTTCATTCCCAATCTCCCGCTTTTTTCAAAATTTCTCCCGTTCTGTTTTTTCATTTCTTCCTGCAAACTCCGTGTGCGATGCTATGATCAACATTGATTCGGAATGCGACATGGTTCCGGTGACATGATTACGTGAACGTTGTATTTCGATGAGATTTAAGTACTAATAATACGATATTATTATATTAATGCTTAT
>JAOBBB020403849.1:0-14926 GCA_025331005.2 Zoanthus gigantus | reverse complement strand
TTGATGACTGGAATCATAGGCTTGATGACTGGAATCATAGGCTTGATGACTGGAATCATAGGCTTGATGACTGGAATCATAGGCTTGATGACTGGAATTATAGGCTTGATGACAGAAATCTTATGCTAGATAACTGGTATTATAGGCTTGATGACTGGAATCTTAGGCATGGTGACTGGAATCTTAGGCTTAATGACTGGAATTTTAGGTTTGGGGAATGGAATCTTAGGATTGATAACTGCAATCATAGGCTTGATAACTGAAATCTTAGGCTGGAATTTGGAATCCAGGATATATGCAGTAAAAATACCCATTCCAGATTTTTGGAATTCACCTTGTCTCAAGTCTAGTTACAGTATTTCAAAGTGACCATCCTTAGTTCACACGAGATAAACAGCTTATAAGTTCCTAAATTTTGGAGAAAGAATTCCTTTATGGAGTTACCCATGTAGGTTTAAAACAAGATTTTTCTTACTGAGATCTGTTGTAACACAGTTTTTAAGCAACAACATTGTTAACAATCTTTGTGGTTTTGAAAGGAATAAGTAATTAGGACTTGTATGACAACAAAATCTACAAATATAATGCAACTTCACTGCTTACTTTCAAAATTATACAGTACCATAAGGTTTCCTAATTTCAAATCTATTTTCTTATCTTAAATAGAAAATTTCACTTCCATAACCTTAATGACTCAATCTTGGCTTGTGCTTCTTCACTTATTGATTCCTGAGGCATGGCAGCTATCCCAGGTCCCGCTTCTTTATGCTGTGGCTCAGTTGTCAGTGCAGCAATCCAGCCAGCATACGATGCCACAACTACTTCATCATATCCTGGGCTACTCACACACCCTCCAGTAATGGAGGTGATGCTTTCATTGAATGTCTGTGGGACAGATTTTGCTTGATGAATACTTCAAAGATTTCATCTGAATAGTACATAACTTAGATTGACATTTGAAAAAAATACTGAGTGGTGAAGGAATGACAGAATGAGATAAATTATCACATGTTAATTATGACACTGACCTGTTTGTATCTATGTAATGGTTCTTCCATTTCATCAAAGCCATAAATCTCCACAAGTCCATCATCTCTCCCAATCAGCAAATCAGGAATACCATCAGCAGTTATATCATATGTCTCAACTGCTAGAACACCTGAAGTTGATAGGGTTTCATTTTTGGATGTAAAACCTTAGACATTCATCTAATCAATAACATCACTTTAGCAAGTAATGCTAACATCTTCCTTACCTTACAGTCTCAAAATTATGTTATAATAAGAAATCAAGCAACTAATTAAATTATATGCTACAATAGCTTTAAAATATTGTATTAGGATAGATTAAAATCTTTAACAACTTTCTGGAAAATCTAAACATAAATGACTTATTTAATTAATTGTTTAATATCTAGAATTTTCACCTTAATTTTTAAATGAAGGAAGTTTCTATTTAAAAACTTATCTGAAGTTAATAATTTTTATTTATTTTTTTCTTTACATACCTCCACTTCTCTTGTCATTAGTAATCTCCCACTTGTGATTGGGTGAATGCCTTAAAAGATAAAAATGCAATTTGTAAAAATTATTTTACTCCGGCCCATAAAATAATTAGCAAACCCCAAATAAGAAACTATTTTTTATATCATATTATGGTTTAGTAAAAATGGAAATAAAAGATGATGCCTATCTAAGTAATAATTGGTACTTAATGGCAAATCCAGGCAACTAGCATTCAAAAACAGTGTGTCTCTAGTCAGATGCACCAAACATAATACTGATAAACCTGGCCTAACAGAAATGTATATTGGCTAAAATATAACCGCAGAAATTGACAGATAATCAATCCGTGACTCACTGCGGCGTATTTCATTGCTTCTCGTCAACATTTTTGTTAGCTCTTGGTCCTTGTCTCTTTATCATTATTTTCTTCTACGTACTAAAATCTGCAAGTTACTGACGGGAGAACTGAACGTGTAGTTGGTCAAATTGTATCCACTCGTCGCCGCACAGCCTTTGGCGTTAGAAATGTTCAAGCGTAAGCACGTGTCAACCCGGGAGGGAAGTTCTTTGCCGGCGAAAAAAAAAACCTCTCAGGGAAGCATTCGTTCTTTTTTCAGGTAGGTCTTGAAAAGTTATTTTTATTTCAAAACATTTTAAGTCGAGATTTGTGTGGAAAAGTGAATTGTACTTGATTTTAATTTTGATACCGGAAGATCAAAGGGCGCAGCGATGTGACTGATAGCATTTGCCACGTCTCATTGCCACGCCACGCTAAATCATGCGAGACTTGCGGCGCGTGACTGTCGCTTTTGCTGATTAATAAAGCATGGCTGGCGCCGGCGGCTTTGCTTGGTTTGGTCTCAGTTCAGGTCCAATAAGAGGCGAAATTCTTATTCAGTTCTGTCGTAAAAATTTATCTTTCGAACCAAAGTTTAGACATGCATTAAATATTCTTGGCACGCTTCTGTAACATCAAAAATTATTTGATACATTTTTGTGATCTTCAAACTCAAGATTTATACCATTTATAATTTACGGTTTACAATTTTTAATTCAATATTGTACTTTGTCATCTTTGATATGTTAAACATCAAGTACGATATTAAATTGTTTTATACAAACGTACACGCTTGTCATTCACTATATATCAGTTTTACAACTTTAATTTCATTCCGACCCCCTAAATTAACTTCTTGAAAATAGTTCCCGTAAAACATAAATTATAATATGTTTGGCCTTATACTTACTTAAAATTATAATCAAGTTAATTATAATCACTCTACTCTGCAAAAATAGAAAAGAAATAAATATAGTTATCAAGCCGCATTGTTAAAATTTTATCTAGATACTGTACAAATATTTTTCAATCTACGATCGATCATCTTCAGTGTTAATACAACAAAACAATTTTAAAATGGAAGCCTTACTCTGTCAGATGCATATAGATGGATATAATTAAAATAACATTTTGCGTTGAACCGTATGTAGCCCAGTGGAACCGTCAAAGAGCCTTGGTGTTGCTACGCCAGAAGATATCCGAACAGATAATGAGGAGGGCGAAGCTGCTAGTGGCCATTCACTGGGTGATGAATCGAACAAGTTAAGTTCATCGCAGGATGAAGACTCTGGCCAAGAGCCGAACCAACAAACTGGTAGCTCTATTTGTAGCAGTGACATTCAGTCTGGAGACTTTGGAGTGGCAGTTGAACTTAAAAAATCACGATCACTAACTGATAGTGAGAAGTACAATTTCTTAACAAAACACTTTGTGCCCAGTGCCAACTATGTTTTCCCTTCGAAGGAATATGGGGGAAGGGCCAGGTCTTTCCAGCTTTCTAGGATACAGAAACACAATGGGCTCGTGTATTCTGAGAAAGACTATGGGGCATACTGTAAGTACTGTGTGCTTTTTGCAGAACGCCATGACTCACGAATAAACGAATTTGACGTTCTGGTTACAGTCCCCTTAACCAACTGGAAAAAGGCAACTGGCAAGACAGGAAAGTTATACATTTCCTTTTTACAAGAGTCAGTACCATGCACGGGCTGTAGAATTCGCTGACAGCTTTCTCCAAACCATGTCAGGGAAAGCAAAGCCAGTGAATCAACATATCGATTCTTCAAGAGCAAAGCAAGTAAAGGAAAACCGAAGCAAGCTAGCCTCCATTACCGACGCAATCTTGACGTGTGGGAGGCAAGGAATAGCACTTCGCGGTCATCGAGATGACAGCAGTGACGTGGTCAATGACCCCGACCAAAACCATGGTAACTTTCTGGCGCTGCTGCAGTACAGGGCACGTGGAGGTGATTCAATCCTTGAACACCATCTCAATTCATGTGCTGGGAACGCGAGATACACGAGCAAGACCATCCAGAATGAACTGATTACGATCTGCGGTAATGTGATCAGGGACTCGATCCTGGAAGAAATAAGGGAAGCCCGATTCTATGCAGTGATTGCTGATGAGGCCACCGATTCGTCTAACTCCGAACAGCTGGCTATTAGTGTCAGATATGTTGATAGCAACAGCAATCCACAGGAATGTTTTCTAGGGTTCAGCGAATGTAGCTCGGGAGTTTCGGGTAAAGCCATTGCCGAAAATATTATAAAAAATCTTAGCAATTGGCAACTAGAGCTCACTGATTTGCGTGGACAGGCCTTTGATGGTGCCGGTGCAATGGCAGGTGCCACAAACGGGGCAGCTGCACGCATTCAACAGCACAACAGCAGTACCTCAAGGCTCTGTTTACCCACTGCGCAGCCCATAGGCTGAACTTGTGCGTGGTAAAGTGCTGCTCCGTTCTCGAAGTAAGTAATGCTATGGACCTCGCAGATAGTATTGTTCGTTTCTTTGACAATTCACCTAAACGCCAGAATTCGTTAGATAGTTTCATTCCTGAAGGTGAAAGCAGAAGAAAATTAAAGGAGCTATGTCGTACAAGATGGGTAGAACGCCATGATTCTTTTGATGTTTTTCTTCTGCTGTATCAGGCGTTGGCACACTGCATGGAATATTTATCAACTGCGCCTGCCAAAGAATGGAACAGGGACACTCGTAACAACGCCCACCTTATTCTGAATTCCTTACTTCGCTTTCCCCTAATCGTGGCATTAACACTGACTCGAGAAATACTGCTCATGACCAAAGCATTGAGTATCAAGCTGCAAAGCACCTACATGGACATCGTGCGTACCCACAAGGAAGTCGAACTTGTGAAGCAGCAAGTGAAGCGGAACCAAGAGGATGTCGATGGCTTCCATCAGCGCATTTACAATGCTGCTGTTGCTCTTGCAAATGAGGTCGGGCTGTCGGAGGAAACGCCAAGGATAGTCGGACGGCAACAGCATAGGACTAATCTTGAGGCATCTACACTGTGCGAATTTTACCACCGCTCAATAACAGTGCCACTGCTTGACCACCTCCAGATGCAACTTAAAGAGCGGTTCAGTACTGGTCACAGAGCGTTAGGCATCTCCGCCAGTTTATGGCCCTCTCGCCCAGTGAACTTCAAAGGAAGGCTGAGCCAGTGACGAGAGCCGACATTGAAGATATTTTTTCAATGTATGAAACGGACTTGCCATCTGCCTATGCAATCGATGTGGACTTGCAAGCGTGGCACCTCAAATGGCATCGCAATCCCAACAGCACGGCAGTTAATACAGCCCCCAAGGCGCTGCAGAATACAGACAAGATCGTGTATCCTAACATCGCTACACTTCTTAGGATTGCATCAACACTGCCAGTGACAAGTGCCACATGTGAAAGATCGATCAGCACCCTGCATTTGCTGAAAACACAATTAAGATCAACCATGAGTAACTCACGAATGAATGGTCTTGCGATGATGTTTATTCATCGGAAACGTAGCAATCCAAAAGCTCTCAAATTTGATACCGTCATCGACGAATTTGCAGCTCACAATTCTCGAAGAATGGAATTGTCCGATTTGGGTGCCAGGCAAGACAGCGAGTAGCACAATTTGCTTGACGGTCTGTGACAGTTCTTATGCTGCAATATAACTTTTCAACCTTGCTGCAACGCAACATTACTGATATAAAGCTATTTCTTGAGTTGATATGATATGATATGATATGATACATGATATGTATTACTATAAGTTCAGTTGTTGTATACACGGGACAAGAAATAATCGAGTTATTTCTGTTCATCGTTCCTTAAACGTTTGACTGACTCGTGATATACTCAAAGACAAATAACCGAGCTCACCTAGCCCTCACAAAGGACTAGATTCAGCTTAATGAATAATTGTCTCCGATTTCACTGATTCAAAATTTTACGGAATCAAAGTTACACAGTCGTAGCAAAATAAAGTACATTCATTTACAATATAAATTCCCATTTACCAAGGTGCTCAACTTCTCCTTTTTGAAAACATACTTAACCTATTTCTTTTTGAATTAGGCGAAGTTGTAATTCATTATTTGAAAGAGGCTTATGGGCAAGAATTTGGTCTTAAAATGCTGGAAATGGCCATTTAAGATACTCAAACTTTCAAAATTCTGCACCCCCAGACCCCTCCTAGAAAGAACACTTGCGCCTTCGGCGCTCGTGGTGCCCCTCCCTTTTCAAAATCCTAGATCTGCCCCTGGTATACTTCCCTGTTGCTCATCGATGGCAAGCAATTACCCAATCCCTTTCGCCTCACGGATGGTTGGCACAGCGAGAAACAAGGAATGTCCAGCTGGCCTCCAATCTCTCAAGTGCACATTGCTGCATTTTTGCTAACAGCTGAACAATCAAATGTGGACTTAGGAAAACGGCTGTTGAACGATTATAAGGAAGGAAAAGCTTACAGTTACTTTGACTCAAAGTGGTTGAAAGAGGTGCATTATCATCAGATAACATCATCATCAAAGTATTGCTTTATCAAATCAGAATCTACCCCCTCACAGAGTATAAATAATGTCCCACACAGGATTTGGATTTGTGTGGAAATCCTTAGGAAATGTAGTGTCAGCTTACTGCTATTGCTTTGCAGGGTAAGTAAAACCATGTACTTAAAAACATAACATTCTTCAGGAATGCACACAGCCTCTTCTGTCAAAAAGAAGTGGCCCACAATGCAGGGGTGGAAAGGGGAGACAAAAGCACATAGGGGGGCTGTTACCCCCTTGGCTCGAAGGGAGGAATCTTTGGCATCCTGGCCTGACTGAATGCTATAAATTTGATGGTTTCTTCTCCTTTTAGCTTCAAAAAGCAGTATATTTACATCCAAAGAATCTTTACAATGCGAGGTGAAATACTTGACATTTATCAATGTTTAGGTTCCTTGATAAAATTAAGGATTTTTTTTGCAAAGTGATCTCTTCCAGGCTTAGCTACATTTTCTATCTAAGTCGAGCTCAAATTAGTAAAGGGATCACATTCTAGATTTACTTTTTTTTACTTTCTAGCATTGGAAAATTATACTTTCATAATTAAAATGACAATTTATCATAAAGCAAAAGGCTAAAAACACTATAATTAATAATATTCAACATCTCTCATCACATTAACACACAGGCTTGGCTCAACCTGCAATCGTATTGCTGCTGTGCTTTTCAAGGTAGAATATGCATGGATTAATGGTTTGGTTATTGTGAAATCCCCTACATGTGGTGCGTGCGCCTGGAATAATTAATTATGATGCTAAAAGAAAGCTTGATCCTAAACGAGTTTGTGAAATGGAAACAAAAAGGCCACACTACTGAAAGAAAGGAAGCGGTTCTGGCATTAACTCTCAGTCACGAAAGTCCTACAGCCCCCTTCCTACAGATCATGACATTGACAGACCATCAATCCAAAAACTAATGGCTGCTCTATATCCAAGTACTCCTAATGCATGTGGATTTAGCTATGTTGATCTTGCCCTTGCACCCAGCTTCTGTCCTGAGGATGATATAAATGTAGAACAAACTCTGGAGGTGAACACATCACCTACTGTACCTGAGAGTATTCCAGACATTGTCACCAAAGTAGATACAGTAGATGAGCTCCTAAGCAAAATGGAAGGCATCAATCCAGAAGAAATGGGTGCCCTTGAAACATATACAGGAGGGCAAAACTGCAATGATGATTGGAAGTCCCAACGGCTGGTCAGAATTACTTTCTCAGTCTCACACAGGGTTATGACAAAAGTGAGATCCCTAAAAAGAACACTGGAAACGTTGACTGCACCCCGATACTTAGTTCACTGTATTCTTATAATACTGGAAGTAAAGTACTGATACCAGCTATGCATTATGGGATTCAGATGGAAGAGAAGGCAAGGGATGCTTATACCAGGCAAATCAAGATTCAACACAAAAATGTTCAGGTCAGCCCTTGTGGTTTATTTGTCATGGCTGGTAAAGCTTACATGGATGTTAGCCCTGACGGGCTAGTGGAGGGTGATTGCTGTGGGCAAGGACTTGTTGAAATAAAATGTCCATTGACTAGTGCTCACACAGTACCAGGCCCAAGCAATCTACCATACCTCAAATCAGATGATAAAGCAAAAATCCACCTGTCCAGAAGTCATCTTTATTACAGCCAAGTCCAGCATCAAATTGGAGTTACAGGAAGAAGCTTTTTTGTTTACTCTCGACATGGCTCTATCCTCGAACGAATGAACAAAGACAGATGGGCTGAACTTAGTGATGCATCCAAATACTTTTTTAGAAAGCATGTTCCACCATATATGATAGCTAATAAGTAATTCCTTGACTGGAAGTATCCCAGCTACAGCCCTGGGTATGCCAATAAGGCTGAAATTTCATGAAAAGATGGCCAAGGTCAAACTTTACGGTCAGTATAATTTTCAGGCATTGACCTTCTATTTGAATGATTTTATGGGCAAAATTAGGTGCACATGTGTCAATGTACTCCTTAACAGATTATCTCACGAACAAAGGACGACGACAACAAAAGGACAACGGAGAAAACGACAAAGAACGAAAGACAAAAAGATAAGAAAGTTGGGTGTTAAAGATAAAGAAAAATAAAAAAAACCAAAACAACATAGACAACAACAAAGAACCAAAAGAGAAAAGAAAGGTGGACGATGGTAAAGACAAACAAGATCGACACAAAATTACAAAATGCCTCTTGGAAAGTTGCAGCGTGAAGTGCCGAGATATCAAAAGACACTTAAAAGGTCATGTAAAAACAAACCAAATACAGGAAAGCAATATCAACAAACTCGTTCAGGTAATGAAGAACAAAGATGAGAAGCGTGGACCACCAAGAAAGGAAAAGTGAAAGGAATACCAGGGAAAACTGAAAAAGTGGTGCCCGCTTTGCTATTTAGTAACGTACCAGCTTCACAAGCATTTCAACAAACAACATGACATGAAACCGAACTCTGACGAATACTGTAGACTAATGGAAACTGCAAAGATGGCTATGTGGTGTGGTCGAACTGGGTTAACCCGTCCCTTGAACGTGAGAATAAGGACCCGGTACCATTGCATCATATCTCACCAGTTCTGAAAAGTTGTATTGTTTTTTAAACTCAAGACGACAGATGCTGTCTATAGTGCCTCCATTAGCGCGGAAGCTTCAGCAACTTTTTCCCTCTCTGATAAAATCACAAAAAGGCTGGAGGGCAGCTCTAAATGCAAATGTAGACGGTGCAAAGTTAATCTTGTTATACACATTGTTAGATTTATTCTTTTAAAAGCGTCGTTTTTCCTTTTGTTGAGGTGTATGTTTGGTCTTAAGTTCGATTTCATGTAGTAATGGAAGTATAATTTTTTGGTTGTAAGACAACGCATTTAATTTAGTGTCAATTCACTAGGTAAAATAGCAATATTGTTGCTACTAGTTTATAAAGTAAGTATAAATTATATTACTATGTTTTGCTACTTTGATTTTAGAGAAAAAAGGTAAGACAAAAGGGGAAAAAAATAGGGCGTTTGGTTTGTGAAGGACGCAAACCGCCTGTCCTCAAGGGTTATGCATCTGCATTCCAATACTGGTTTAATGCGTTTGGGCAAAGTGGCCCTTAAAAAGAAACTCACAGGAAGGACGAAAACGGAAAAGTAGTTGAGATCATCCTCAGCGGCAATCCAATGTCTTCATCTGGTAATTACCCTTTTTGCTCATGTTTGCACAAACATGGCCTGCTTATTGGACTGTGTGAGTCGGATGTATATTGTGATACTGATAAAATACCAAACTAACCTCGAAATAATTATTCTTCCCAGAGGTCAAGCAAACCTTTAAGCAGCTTCTCAAGCAAGCAAAGAGGCCAACCTGCAGTGACCTAAGGAAAGGCAGGAGGCCTTATGAGGTGAAGCATGCCCCTGCCTTTACGTTACAAAACCTAAAGAAGATGCAGTCTTTTTGCCACAAGACTGTGGAGGTTAGCAGACAGAGAGGCTTGCTTAATTGTATTCAGTTTATATTGATTAAATCCTTATTTCTCCTCAGCAAAAATAGATATCTTCGCATGCGCGTAAGAGCTTTACTGTTTGTACTTGAACTAAGATAGCCTTTTGCTTGTAACTTAGGACCTGTTTACATGTGGGAGGTTAAACCACTTGCCTAGTTCAACCTAGCAAGCGATGAACTAGTCGCCATACAAGTCTTGTTGATGTTTACATGAAGAGGTTCAAATGTGACCCAGGTAGTCAGTTCAACCCAGCAGCCGGTTCAACCTAGTTGAGTGGGAGGTTGAGCCGGGTACTGGGTACAAGTTTTGTACGTGTTTGATTATGTAAACACGATCTGGCGGTTGAATCGCTTTGTTCGTAATAAATTCTGAACCTATCGCGAAAAAAAGAAAAAAGAAGGAATGTGCTAAAAAATGTATGAGGAAGCCAACCAGATGGAAGCACTCATCAGATAACTGAAAGATTACAAAATGCTCTGCAAGTATCACGGTATTGATTTTGAAGATGATTTGAAAGAATGTTATACGGCAGTTCGCAAAAGCATGGCTGCATCTTTTCTGGCGAGAAGAGCCAAAAATATCTTTCCTTCCACCATCTTGCACTTCCTTATAGCTGGCTTTAGCGCTAAACACTTTTTGCATGTAAACCAAATTCGAAGTTGTCAAGACATGTTTAGACAGCGCAAAGTCGAACCAGGCAAGGGGTTCAACCTCCCACATGTAAACAGGCCCTAATTGTTTTATTGATAAGTTCTATGTTTCATAGGAAACGACGAAATTATCTTCTCGTACTGAAAATCTTTCAATCATTCTCTCGTGCACGCATTTGTGAGTTACTTTTTATACGCCGCAAGTGAAAACTGGGTCGCCCGAGCGCTCATGTAATATATTTTTTATTAATAAAATTTACAGCTCCTATTTTCTAAAAGAAACTACATCTGTGGTCTGGGGGACATTTTCCATATCCTGACTAAAGTGAAGATATCGCCCTTATGTATAGAAGTGACAAGGCAGCGCACAAAGGTGTGATTTGAAAAGAAAAAATATTTTTTCAGCTATCGCGTAATATTCTTTTTGCAAAATATTCAACCTTTTCCCTGAAAGAAGAAAAATAGATCAACATCGTTCTCCAAACGATAGTAACAAAACGATCAATAGTCAATAAAAAACTAAAATGACAGTAAGTAATGACACCTTTAGACAATGATTTTAAAATTTTTATTTTGTTAATAGTAATTTTAGCTTTTAATGCATAGACGCAGAGGCAAGACGGCAAAATGGAATCTATTTGTTAAATCTTTATCTCGTTAAGACATGCTCCCTTGGTTGTAGGAGTTTCGTGGATTGTGGCTGTGGACAGTGATGCTCTTTTCTTTTGGACTTTTTCTATGCGGTGAGGAACCGTTAAGGTTAAAGATAAAGCATTCGAAGCTGCCAGATAATTACAATGGTTAGTTATTATAAAATCAAACTAAACTAATGTAATGTTAGTAAGTATATAGAAGAGTTATATTCTACGACCACCGACTAGAAGACGTATAATTATCGTGTCTAACACGAGTAATTGTAGTTACGAATTTGTAAATAATTGAAATTGATCGTAATAGTTTTACCTAGATTCACAATTTTCTCCACGTTTTTTTACAACTCGCCTCCTGACCACCAAAACTGGAATACAAATGATCTTATTCTTATGTACTGTACGCTAGTACATGAAAGTGATCACATTTCGGTAAACGATGATTAACAAAACAAGATAAACTTGTTAAAAACATGTCAAAATTCTGAAAGCAACATGACTCGCATAGTTACCTGAAGATATGTACCGTGAGTCTCTCACATTTCTGTTTATTAAACTAAAATATACTTCTGACGCTCCGTTTGCTATGTAAAATTACTTTTGTTTCAGTCACTTCTGAAAGGATGGGAGTCAAATACACGCTTTTTTTTTATAAGAAAAACTTTATAAGAACGGGGCTTCTTGTGACCATACTTTTCGGGCGTCCTATGCGTCACCCCACGTGCAGTCGAGGCAGACCATAATTTTGTTATTCGAAGTTGATTATTTGCTGGAGTTGTGTTTTAAAATTCTCTTGAAATTTCGTGTATAGATCGTGGATTTTGCTAGTTCGCTGGGTAGAAACATCCTGGATTGTGAGTCATTTTTTCTCGTTTTATATTGTCATTAAGTCGTATTCCTTACAAGAGTTCGATACTAATCTAGTGAATTTCGTCACCTCTGTGAAAAACTTGTGTAATTAAATCCATGGAGGTCCAGTGCCAAGTGGATGTGATTTAATGCAGAGCGAGGGCAAAACATCCAAACCACGGTGTGGAAACTCAGTGAAGTGGAATAGCACAACAAGGCTCAAATTTGCCAAAATTTTAGAACAATTTAAGAACACGCTCAGGGTGAGGCTTGATAACTAGGAAAGTTTTTCTGAAAGAAAATTGACTAAAACTTAGCGATAAAGCATAAAACATAAAAAAGATTCACTGTAAAGACTGCTCAACAAACAAGGAAGGTAGTTAGCCTCTAAATTCAGCCGTACAATTAATGTGTGGAGCAAGGCGTTTATTTCCAATACCTTGTTTTATTTTGTTTTTCTTCAATAAAAACCGCTCACAGAAATAAGAACAATTTAAGAACAAATTGAGGTTGAAGACGTCAAAAAAATTAAGAACGAACCTCGGAAAAATTTACTGGTTTTTATAAAAAAAAAAAAGCGTGTAACTGTAAACAGATCTTTTAGTTTTATTCTATCCAGCTCATGTGAGTAAGCTTCATGCAGAAGGCTTCGTTTGTCCTCCCGCATCTTGTTCTTTATTACTGAACAAAACCTTCGCGATTGGCTCGTGAGGTTAAAGTTTAATGAGTCAAGATATTAAACATTAGAAAAAAAACACTAGTAACCCTAGCCCTAGCCCCATCCATAACCCTAAAGCCAACTTCAACCGTATACGTAATCCAAACCCGAGGCGAAAAACCGCTGACTCATCTGACTTCTAAAAATGACTCCTCCGTACCCCGTCAAGGTTGTTCAACTTGCCAAACTCTTCTTTACCACCTTGAAATAGGTATCTGCTCCCTTTATGCAAGGCTCAAGGGCCATTTTTGCAGATAAGAAAATATGACAATAGCGGTTCTAAAACAACTCTTAAAAAATAAAGGAATAGCGTTTAGCTTAAATGCAAAAATATCGGATTTTTTATAAAACAATTTTAATACTCAAGCTTGTAAACGCCACAACAATGTAAAAATATGATTCCATGTGAAAAAAGCAAACAAGGTGCAAGCGGTGCGGAAGGTAACTGCTTGTGATCTTATGACGGCTCTTGCTCCAAGCCGAAGGAGTTTTTATTTGTTGACAAACAGCGACCGAACAAAATCTATAACCACCTAGTCGATTTGTGTCAGCGTACTTGTTAGTTTCATTTTCAGACTGATTGGTTCATGTTCCATTGTTTTGTTATTGAAAGAAGAGTTGGGTACAGTGAAATATTGCGCAATTAAGAATCATCTATGTTTGTGATTAGCACTTCACGACATAACGGAAGAAAATGACTGATTACTGATCTCCTTTCTTTACATAACGCACTTCTCATGTATGACTTTCATTATCGTATGCTTCCCCCTCCACTTGAAAACTTTTTCAAACAAGTTAAAAATGTACATAATTACAACACCAGACTAGCCTCTAGAGAATAAATTATGGTAAATTCAGTCTCAGATTTCATGGTCCAAAACCTGGAACTTAATAGAGGACAATCCTTAAAAAACTGAGCAAATCGAGTTTTAAAAAAGCAATCAAATCAACATAGTCAATGCTTATTAAATATGCATTGCCTACCTTTCTGTTAGCATCCGGTTCCCATATTTCTTCTCGTTTTTCTTTTTTAATTATTCCATCTTATTAATTAATTGATCATGGGCTCGATTATTATTGCAGTTGTGTATATTATGTGTAATTACTTCTACATTTTAATAATTATCGTGTAACTTTTATTTGACAATTAATTTTCCTAATGGCTATCGGACTCGTTTAGCGAAAGCTATTTCCGACAGCCAGCACTGCATTTAATTTATAAATATTTATTCTTTTATGTGTGTTCGTCTTGTAATCAGTGCAAATAAAGTTGTTGTTGTTGTTCTTCCGAAGGTTATTTTAACTTTTGTGATTGATTAAGGCGTAATTTCCTCAGCAGGAATGCCAGTTGTTAAGAAAAATACGTCTAACACAGATAAAAAAAACACAAACAAAAAAGGTACCAGAAAGCAAGAAATGTCTTTCATGCTCAGTAAAAATGAAAAGGTAATAAACTACATCGCAGTAAGCTCTCAGAAGACGCTGGTACTTATTTAACTACCCCAGAAGGATGGAAAGTTGAGATAGCTTAGGCGGAAAAGAACTGAGGTCACACAAATAATCAAATCTCCGCAGAGCGGTGGTACGAAAGCAGAGATCTTACCAACTGCGCCAACCTTACTCTGCAATAGATTAGTGTCCCATCCAGGGGGAGTCAAAGACTCTCATCTACTTAACACTACAGAAACCGGAGTTAAGCGCCGGCACCATGGGCCACCTGGCTCGTAAAGGATTTAGCTTTAGCTTTTTCAACTACATCAATGAGTAATCAATGTCATCGATGAGTATCGATAAGCCACTAAACTTTTGGGCTTCGATTACTAATTGATTACTCATTGATCACCGGCAATAAAAAACACTTATTAACCGATAGTGAGGTCTTTACAGGGAAATCTCAGACTGAGAGTTTGAAGTACGGACCAAGAGTAGCGAGGTTCGTCTAGCAAGACCGAGGTCTGAGATTTCTCTGTAAAGACCGAGCAGAAGAGGTTAATAAGTTATTAATTACATGGCTTTTGTCGAGTTGGGATTTTTTGAACTATAGCGGAAGTTATTTTTAACATCCGATCACGTGCTCTAAGCTTTTGATGGAGCCCGTACTTCTATGTGATCAAGCTTCTACCCAACAAACACAATGATTTATTTTATTTTTTAAAAAAGTTCAGTTTAAACAACTTT
>JAOBBB020403748.1:0-17149 GCA_025331005.2 Zoanthus gigantus | reverse complement strand
AACTATCATGAACTATCATACGCGTGGTCAAACGAAAAAAACTATCATCGACTATCATGAAGAATTTGAACAAGCTCGAAATGAATGATAGTTGTTGATAGTCGATGATAGTGCATGATAGTTGGTGGTCAAACGGAAGCACGAGCTTCAACTACCATGGGCCGTTTGACCAAGGCTTAATGTGTTGTCTTCATTTGAACACCATGTTGGGACATGTTGGGCAATGTAGGATTGTGTTGGACGATGTTTGATTTCTTTCAAACTTTTTTTAAAACACTGGCCAACATTTTTCTTCGAGCATGCGCATATGAGAATATTCACTAGTACTCAGTCTATCCGCGTACGTCATTGTAACTCGTCCTCATCATTTCACGATATGCAACCGTATCTTCCAACATTAGTTCGCGCACAATGTTGTTAAAAAAACCTCGTTTCTCTCCTCCTTATCCATGCTCTTGTTTGTCTCTTTCGTCTCGGCTCTTCATCTTCGTTCATTAACTCAACTAAAACCGCGGTTGCAAGAAATTTTCGTTTTTTGCACAACTGAGAAACCGCCATGTTTTTGCATGGTTTTAGGATATAGATCTCGTTTCTAGAGCCCAGCGACCACATACTAATGCGTGGGTCCTGGTAACGATCTAACATGTCGCAGGGTGTTGACTTCGTTTGAACACCCCAACACTATCCAACATTTGCCAACATGTTGCTTTCAACAATGTTGGGTGATGTCGCATCCGTTTAAACGGACCTTTAGTCGTTTGTGGTTTTAGCCAATCATGTTTGTCATATGAAGCCGAGGGATTAGGTACTAAAACCATTCCACGAGCATCTACAGGATATTTTACTATAAATGTTAAAATTTGTGAGCTACGTTTCGGTGCAACATGCACCATCATCAGGTTACAAATGCTTAATATGTCAAAACTTACGATCTAAATAGTCAAAAACATTCAATGAGAGTAATACAATAACGAACTTGAACAAAAGAACAATGGCAAGCAACAGGACAAACTATGCAAAACTGACAATGCTAAACAAAGAAACAAGAAAAATAAATGAAAACTATGTAAATAGCTTGGCTTTGATAGAGTCACTCTGAATATTGAGATCTGGTTGTAAGTCTTTAATATAGAGCATTTCGAAGATTAAACAGTCAAATTTATTATTTTAATGCTTTTGAATTTTAAAGTTCATTTCTTGGACAGCCGAAGATAAAGAAGAAAGACCATGATCTTCACAGAGGTGTCTGCTGATGGAACTTAATTGTAGCTTATGTTGATCGATGCATGAATGAAGGTGTCGACAAGTATAGTCGATATAGCTTGAAGTACACAAGCCACATTTAAACTGTTTCTAAGTGTTTTCAGAATTGTTTATTAACTCTATTATTTCTGTTTCTTCTCTTTTCTCCAGTCGCTTGACAGCGCCATGAAGCAAATGAAACCAAGTGTGGCAACAGTTCAAAGAAAAGGGGAAGAGTTGATTGAGTCGTGCCGAGCTCAGGGTAACGTACCAGTGACACTCGAGCAAACTTTCAAGAGTTTCAACGATAGATGGGAGAATGTTGGTAAACTGATTGTGGAGCGGCAGCAACACGTTTTGTTACTGCAACAGAGACGAGATGCGCAGGAATTATTGTCACGTCTGGAAGCAATCCTGGTGGACGCGGAGAAACTCATAGAAAGATTTGGTGATATGCCAGAAATAGAGTATGAAATTAACGGTCAGCTGGAACAGTGTAAGGTAAGAACGTAGGGACGTTGCGTTTTGATACGTAGGAACGTAAAGAGGTTTAAAAAGACGTTGCATTTTAATACGTGGGAACGTAAGGATGTCGCATTTTTATAAAAAAGGAACATAAGAACGTTGCATCTTGATACGCAGGAACCTAAAGACGTTGTCTTTCGAGACGTAGGGCGCAAGGACGTTGCATTTTGATACGTAGTAAGAAAGATATTGAATTTTGATACGTGGGAACATAAGAACGTTGCAGTTTGATACATAGGAAGGTAAAGAAGTTGCGTTTTGGTACACCTAGGAACGTAACGATGTTCCATTTGGATACGTACATGTTTATTGTGCAACTTAGCATGTAACTTAGACGATCAAGGAACTGTACACTAAGAATATTTTGTTAACTCGTCAAGTCTACCTACATCTACAAAGTGTATTGATTATGATTTAGAATGGTTTATACTCATACATTATATTAATCGGTCTCTCTGTATCTGTTATTTTCCTTCTCTCTCCTTTTGACAATAAAATTTAATCCTCAAACTTATTGCGAGGTAAATCTAAAAATTTAATGCAGACATTTGCTGGAGTTTCGGCTTAATATACAGCTTCTTGCATAACTCTCGACATATGTAGGCGGTTGTTAGCTTTAGGCTAAACATGGTGGTATGCTAGTTGATGAGACTATGTATTGCAGGGTTACTAGTAAACCTAGCATGGGATATAGCTAGTAGTTAGTCTCATCACGTTTTTCGGGGAGCGCAGATAAATGGACAATATTGCAAAACTTTGTTTTAAATGTTCTTATATAGGTTAGCGTTTCTTTTTCCTGCTCTTCAACCAAGCGAGGGACTGGGTCCTATTTGTTTTTGTTTTTTTTTTGTAAATATTTGCATGGAAATTCTGGATTGTTTTTTATGTGGTGCTGAAATGTAAAAGATGTTAAAATTTTCAAATCTCTTAACTAAAAGCACAAGCACGATAGCTTAGTGGAGAATGACGGAAACCTAAACAGACTGAAGGATCAGGCTAAGAATTTGAGCCGTGAGGACCGTCTGGTGCCACAGATTCAGTCCAACGTGAAGAAGGTGGATGACAGGTGGTCAGCGGCTAAAGCAGCTTTAGAGGATCGACGACGACAGCTGCAGGTATGAACCAGTGAGAAAAGTAATTGAAGTTTCAGTGTGTGTAGCCTGGACTCTAATTACTCGTGCTAGGCCTTAGGTCGCACGAGTCTGAAAATGGGTTTTCATCTATAATCTATCAACGTCGCAAACCTTCATTACCAACATCAGTTGTTTATTAGCTCAGTTGTCAGGGTCACTGCTCCAGTATCAGAGATCAGTGCGTTTCTTTCAATTTCACAATTATTTAAATATTTCACAAAACCGGACTGATCGTTTTTATAACTTGACGGAAAATAAGCAAGGTACGAAGTTAACATGTAAGGGGAATCGAGAAGCTGATAAACTGACTAGCGTTTAAAGGGTTAATGGACCCACTAATGAACAGCTCGAAACAGCTACGGCCTCACAGCACAGTTTGTTGCAGCACTGCGTTAGTGTTGGAGACGTTACGGGTTTAAGTCCCGATGAAGACTGAGTTTACAGTTTGCAGTTGCGTAGACAACCGCTTAGATTGTTAAACAGCCTGCATCCCTTATAACTGGGTTCAAACCTAATCATGTAATCATCTTATGTCAGTTCAAACCTTTCTTGAATAATTTATTCTCGTAGAGCACGCTGGAGTCTGGTCCTCCCAAACAGTACTTGAACACCATGGACGCCGTTCTGTTGAAAATAAAGAACATGGAAGCTATCTTGGGAGTCGAGTTTGTCATCAACGATACACCTGTGTTGGAAGATCAGCTCCAGAAATACAAGGTACTGTCTCATAGCAACAAAGTATATACAGTTCTTTGCAAGCATTGAGAAAGCTCACCACTTTGCCTTAGATCCTGCTCTAAAGACTCCTAAAATCATAGATTTTGCCCTCTCGCCATTTCAAGTAAACCTCAAGGAATCTATGCACACCATCTAGCAAAAGCCATATCTAAATTTTTAATTATAAAATAATTTGGATAGTACGTTGGTTTTGATTGGTCAACAAGTGTGTTTTCATAGCGCTATGAAGCACGAAAATGACGTGAGCAATGTGGTTGACTGTCTTCGAGTTGTGATAATTTACAGTACGCGCTTTGTAAATCGTCTTTCTCTTTGTTAACAATGAAAATAATAATTTTATAAAAGAATTAAAACATGTTGTCCGTGCCTCCATAGCCTCTTGAAAATTTCGGCAAAGTTTGTGACAACTCTCGAGCAGGTGAAAATCACTGATCTGCTCTCAAATTCTCCCAATCGTTCGCCTCGGTTTTCACCAGGCTATGAAGGCACGGAAAGCATGTTTTATTTCTCAATTATGAACATCTTGGCACGGGTATCATTTGGCTACTAAAGCCATGCTTCTTATCTCAACCAAACATATTCATTGACCTACAAACTAAATTGCGGAGCGCATCGACAGTTAACTTTTACGAGCTATTTGCATTCTGGGAAGGATAACACAGCAGATAACCTGAAATTGATATGTAAATGGTAACCAACCGTAGGACACAGTCACTATTGGTCACGTAATTCTATGGTACTTTTTTTAAAGATGAAATAATTTTGCGCAGTGTAAAGAGTAATATTTTTTTAGTACGGGTGGTTTATTCTTTTAAGGTTTTACATTTTTATTCTTAAACCACCTAGGTCCTTTTTATTGATCCTCTCTCCGCATGCATTGCCTAAGGTATGTTTGGGATACCCCGACCTAGCTCCCACATGCATGCAGTGGGGGCTCACCCTTAAAGCAGTTCTATGAAATCGTCTTTGTATCTTTTTGCTTGCAGCAAAAAAGCTGTACCATGCTAATGAGTCCTAACAGGACGAAACAGCTGTCCACGGTTGCTCTTGTTGCTTGCATTGCAGTTACACGGGTGTTGTGGCCAAACCATAGAGTTTAAGGTTTTACATATATTTGTTTGGAGTTCTGTTCGGAGACTCTTTCCATAACGAGAGAAACAAACGCATTTGAACATGCTAATATATATTTTGCATGCTTGCAATAAAGCTGTGACAAAACAAGAAATAGAAATACAACGGATCCTAAAATAGAGAAGGAAACTCAAATGAAAAAGTATATTCCCATAGACTCTTTTCACTAAACCCTTTACGAGCTCAGTAGCTAATTTAAGCCGGTGCTTATCTCCGGTTTCTGCAGTGTTAAGCGGATGGTAGTCTTAGACTCCCCCTGGACGGGACGCTAATCCATCGCAGGTTAGCTTCCAGCAGACGCTGGTACTCATTTACCTACCCCGCAAGGATAGAAAGCGGAGTTAGCTTAGGCGGAAAACAAGGTCGCAGACATTCAAATCTCAGCAGAGCCGGGATCGAACTGGGGACCTTGTGGTCGGAAAGCAGAGATCTTACCAACTGCGCCAAAACATGCTCAGCCTAACCTTTTTCACGGTTCAACATAGTTTTTTGTTTATATTCAAACTTTTTCGCCCAGCCCCGTTTTGCGTAGATTTTCATTTATTTTAAGACTCGTGAACAAGGGCGGGCAAAATATAATGCAGAAAAAAAGATATTTTATACCGTGAAAAAGGTCAATAGAGCTGTTCGACAATTACGCCATCGACGAGGGAAGGGGAAGGAGTAGCTGGTTGGATGACAGTTGATTACATAGGGGGTGGGGGGTGGGGGTCCTGGGGAAAGTTATGTCATTAATAAAGGAGACAAATCTTTTCGAAAGCTGAGGCACAAATTCTCATTAAAATTTTGCACTGAGAAGGGGGAGAGTGATAGATAACGACAACATAACTGGTATTGGGTTAGGCTTCCTGATGACAACTGATAAGAAGAGGGGAGGGGTGTTAAAAAGGTGCCTAAAACTTGATGAAATAATTGCTGAGCAACCCCTATACAGCAAAGAATGTCTGAAGAATGTCACCGGCTAAACAGATTTGGCTGTTTGACCATTCTAGTATGTTTGAAAATCATTCTATTGCGAACGCATTTAACCATTTTGTCGCACCAGCGCTACAATCAATGAGCACTTATTTGGCTACAAGGCGAGCAATTTTATGGAAACCAGTATAAAAGAATTAAGTCGAGAAATCTAAGTCGGATTAACAACGTTGTCAAAATAAGAAATAATTCAATTTATAACTATCAAACTAACTTTTACACAAACTGTTCACGTTAGACTGTCGGAAATCCTATTTCCTAAAATAAACTTTGATTAATATATTAAATACATCGCTTTCTGTGACTTAATTCTCGTATATTCTGCGTTTACTATTACTGCAAGTAAGAAAGATTTGTTACATAAAATCTTCACTGTTGTTTCTGATTATTCACTTACTTCTGAAATTGCCTCAAATCCCAAACTTTTATGATTCCGTCATCTCCACCAGAAACAATGAATGGTTCATTTCTGATTATTTTAAACAGAAACATAAAAGGTTAGAACACTTCTTAAGGCATTTGATTTACTTTTTATACTGTAAAACATTATAAATACACAACAACTTGACGTTCAGCTCAAATGGACGAGAAATCGTTAGAACTATTGAGTTTGAGTTCATGAGTTTAATTATCACAGCTGGTTACACTAAAAGAAATATTAACGAGAACTAGAACTCATTTTAAATCAATTAATTGGGAACAAATGAGGAGTAAAAGGAGACCTCTAAAAACATCGCAGATAGCTTTCTAAATTGTAGCTGTGCTTCCAATTTCTAAAAGCTGAAAATGTTTAAAAGCGAAAATCTAAATTCTTTACGAGCCTAGTGGCCCACGGGGCCTGCAATTATCTCCGATTTCTGTAATATTTAGCAGATGAGAGTCTAAGTATTTTCGTGGTTGAGACACTAATCCATGGTAGGTTAGCTCTCAGCAGATGCTGGTGCTCATTTACCAAACTCAAAACCATGGAAAGCTGAGTCATCTTAGGCAGAAAACTGAAGGTCAAACAAAGATTCAAATTTTGGCAGCGCCATGGATAGAACACGAAAAAACCAAGTGGTCAGCTTTGATGAAAACCTATAACACACAAATGTTCAAATCTCGACAAAGTCAGAAATCGAATCAATAACCTTGTGGTTGCAAGGGAGACTTTTAAGCACGGGTGGCCCTTTAAAAGATAAAACAGTTGCAAAATCAAACCTGTTCCATGAGATGACGTTTACATCCGCCTCATGAGCATGCGTGGTCAACATGCAAGCTTTGGAGGGTGCAGCACGGGCGTCCCATATTCTTATGGTCTTATCAACTGAACACGAGGCAAACACCTGTGGTAATTAAATAAAACATAAGAAAAATAAAAATTTAGTTCGAATAAAATGAGCCATGAAACCAAAACTGTTGGGATCATTTCATAAATAGAAACCATTACTAGAAGTTGTTCTTTGAACGCAACTAAAGCAAGGAACCATTTTAAACGGTTTACTTCTCTTCATAACAAAATTATCATATTGTACTGTAAAATTTTCAGGGCACAAACTTATATTCTTTTTCAAATGTCTGCCTTCCATTTACGTCCAAAAACATTCTTTAAGTTGGAGTTCTAACGACGCATTAACTAATAATAAAATAAGAAAAAGACATAAACCAAAGAGCGAGCCACAATAAGATATTCGTCAAATCAATTGAGAAAATTTAGGTGAACAGTTATTCCTAATGGTTCAAAGAAAATCTTTCTGGAAGTCAGGATGGTAGAGTAGTTGAAAATCTTGCATCCAATCTCTCGCATGTGGGATGAAATTTTGACTGATCCCGAGGATTTTTCTCCGGACACTCGGCCTTTTGTTCCTCAACAGAATCAGCCTTTATACCAAGATTTGAGCCGTCTCCCCAATTAGTAATACAAACTTAAGTCATGTAGCAAGCAGATTCAAATAAAGTTTTAATTAATATTATTACATAAATATGAGTGTTTTACCGAAAAATAGACAGCTCGTATTTTCCATGCGAAACCACATCCGGGATACGAGTGAGATATTTTCCATATCTTCACTAGTGAAGATATCGCTGACGTCATTCCCTTGTTTTTCCTTTGTTTTTCCTCTATTTTTTTTTATTTTCGAAACACTCATATCGCTGCGCTCACTCGTGGAAATATTTTTTCCACTTGAAGATAAACTTCATATGTTCGCGCCACCGTGTAATATCCTCTATTTATTATACTACAAGTACAGTTCTATAAATTGATAAGTTTTTAACCGTAGTGGGAAGAATTTTGGAATTGACGTTTCGGACTGTAATCCTTCGTATTCACTTTCTACAGAAACATCGACGCAGTATCCATTTATTATACTACAAGTATACTATTATGAAAACTGATAAATCTCACAGCAATATTCCTTACATTTTGTTCATTGGGGCTCCATTGCACATCTTCAACTGAATCAGTATGTGCTCTGTATGCTCTCTGATCCACGTGCCACGTACCATCATCACGTGGAGACCACAGGTGAATGTTTCTCCGACAGTCACCAGTGAGAAGTCTGCAGGTGATAAAAAATTCTTTTTTACAGGCAAGTTTTTGTTTATACTTTTTGTCTCATTAGTTTCCTAAAGATCCATTGTTGGATCCACTTAAATCTTATTTTCAACATTAACATAACAGATCTTCAATAGAATACCAGTTTTATCCCTTTGTACTATCAAATTCAACATTAATGTAAAGTTCAAACATTGAATTTAATTTGAAACATGTAATTACTCTTGCTCTTGACAAATTAAAAAATGAAGTTAGGGTTTCTTTGTAAATTTTACTCCGTTTGACGATAACTTGATTAGCGACGGTTTGACCAACTACAAATTGACAATAATTTAGTTCCATTTTGTAGTACGCTTGCATTACAATATGAAGGATGAATCCAATCAGTGAACTAGCTCAATAAATAACTAAAAAACAATTAATTATCACAAATTTGAAAAACCGTAAAAGCTGCCATCATATGCACAAACTGAAGAAAAAAAATTCTCCCACAAAAATGATGACAGCATAGGAAAAATGTTTTATAAGATTAAGATAAACTATGTGTACACAACAACTCTCAAATTGCAGATCTTTTCACTCTTAAAGCGCTTAACTGATATTGCAGAGGTAACGCCGTCTTGTTAGCCTAGTTGCTAAGGTACCAGTCTATTGTGCGGGAGGCTTGGGTTCGATTCCCAGCCGGACCAACACTCAGAGTCTTAAAACAATTGAGGAGAAGGGCTGCCTTTGCTCTAACATCTGCAAATGGTTAGACTTTCGCGTCTTCTTGGTTAAGGATGTTAAACCGTAGGCCCTCGGAGACATCTATGTGTTTACGTGTGTGTGTCTGTAGTGTGAAAGGTCTTCGTCCACCTTAGAGCGGTAAAGATGGTGTCCCCAATTAGTAGGCCTTTGGCCAGCTAAATAAGACTCGACACCTAAATAAAGTCGTTACGGGTTTGAATCCTGTTGAAGTCTGAAAATATACTTTATTTTTCAGGTTTCTATTGTTTAAGTTAGGAACAGAGGCTGGACGATCATTCATAACGACATCATTTCCCACTGTAGCAAATCTTCTAAAACATCCAATTTGAATGAAATATTGAACACTGCCTCAAAATGCTGTTTATTATAAACCAAACAATAAAATAAATAAATCTTTTAAAATCTACTGGATTCTTGTACGTTATTAAGCTTTATACCTTCCAGTAACCGTTCGTGACCAGTCCATTGCAAACCCTTCAGCCTGAAGTGTAATGTGGAAGGAAAAACGTCACAGATAGTGAAATATGAAAGTATATTGCCTGTGGGATGTAGTTTATACAGTACAGTATGATAACAGTCAGGTAAAGATAGTACATACATGTTAGTAGCTAACATGAAGTTACTAAACGGGCAGTAAGGACACATTGGTAGCGTAAATAAAAGTGAGCCTGATTATTAGCAGCCATGGATACGTGTAACTGTTTCGGCCTTTTGGCTTTTGGCCCTCGTCAGCATAACATAACCTCCCCATAACATAGCTACAGTATAAACATGCTCATCACTTGACTGAATAGACTTTGAAGAAGCTTGACCCAATTAGCAAGACCTCTTACTGCCGGGTAGGAGACTCTGAGTTTGATACCAAGACTTGCCAAGGGTTGCACGTTTTTGTTGACTTCCTCTTGCCACAATCAACCATTCTTCTAAAATCTTATAAAATCCACACATTATAAGAAGAGAATGGTGATGAACCAGTAGGATGGTTTGCTTTTGGTCGAGGGGATGATGAAGTCCTCTCCTCATGTATCCTCCCAAAAAAATGTAAACCCGAACAAGTCAGCTACTGGTTGACATGTGGGAAAAAAGGTGACGAATAAACTCAATATTGTTATTATTAATATTATTATAAACACCACCACATCATTATCATCTATTAACCATACAGTATTCCTTATCAAAAGTCCATATGGAAGTTTGCAACTTGGTTATAAAGTTAAAAAGAAATATTCCTCAAGTCACGGACGGGAATCGAACACGCAACCTTCCAGATGATTATCGGTCAGATGCTTTATCCACTGAGCTCTGTGGGTAGAGCATCTGACCGGTAATCAGAAGGTTGAGAGTTCAATTTCCCATCAGTAACTCAGAATTTTTTCTGAGCATTCAACTTGAAGAACACTTTCTTTATAAATTATCAATATTATACTTTGGAAATTAGGGAATGGATGTGCATAGTTTGCGGATAAGAAAAATCAACTCAAATATACCCAGTCAAACAACCTTGAGTATAACTGAGTGGCAAAACTGAATGAGTCTCATTTTTTCAAACAACTATTCATTGTATATAGCTTAGTTTTAAATCATGACTGTTACGAACATGAAAAATGGATTAGAAATGGCCACGAATTCATGCAAAATAATATGCATACAAACATATTTTTTTAGTTTAACAAAGTGCGTAAGTTGATTTTCATGTTTATTTGTATTCACTTCTCTAATGACTAAAGGCCCGTTTAAACGGATGCAACATCACCCAACATTGTTGGAATTAACAAGTTGGCAAATGTTGGAAGCACCAGTCTTCAAACGAAGCCAACACCATGTTAGATCGTTACCAGGACCCACGTATTAGTATGTGATCGCTGGGCTCTGGGAACAAGATAATGGACGAAGATAAAAAGCTAAGACGAAAGAGCGGTAAACAAGAGCATGGATAAGGAGGAGAGAAGGTTTTTTTTTAACAACATTGTGCGCGAACTAAGTTAAAAGACACAGTCGCCTATTGTGAAAAGATGAGGATGAGTTACATTGATGTACGTGGATAGACTGAGCACCAATGAATGTTCTCATATGCGCATGCTCGAAGAAAATTGTTGGCTGATGTGGGACGAAAAGTTCGACAGAAATCAAACTTTATCCAACATTGTCCAACACGATCTAACATTGCCCAACATGTCCCAACATGGTGTTCGAACAAAGACAACATGTTGTGCCAAACAATGTTGGATGGACTGTTGGATGATGTTGTCCCAAAGTGTTGCATCCGTTTAAATGCGCCTTAATACTTTACCTGATGGCCAGTGAATGAATATGTTGGTTTGTAATCTCCCGAATGAATGGCCTGTGAGGTGAGAGGGTTATCAACCGCCAACAGCTGCTGCGATATGTCCCATATGTGGACTTTACCCTTACTTGACCAAGTGGCTGCAATATGTTGATCAGGAATGGGAGCATGCTATAATTAAATAATCAAGGTAAATAAATTTATTATAATATTAATAATAATGATAATTATTTATTGTAATTCTATTGCATAATTATCAATATAAAATTTTCAACTGCACATAACAAAAATTAACACTAAGACTATTAAAAATTTAACAACATCATAGTAAACAAAGGCTGTACGAACATTCTATAAAATTATATAAAACGTGCATAGAATATATAGCAACATGCATTACAGCTGCCTTACAAAATCAAATTCTGCCAAAGTTTTAAACTGAAACTTACAACTGAGCTTAAAGGGGCTATGCCATGAACTGCACCTGCTCGGCAACACTAAGTCAACTTGAAAACATTGGCCCAATTTTTCTAAGTTTTGCGGGAGGATCTACACAGCAAACTTATTGCTCTGAATCTTGGCCATCCACGATTGTTTTTCACTATCAACTTACTCATCCCCTGTAGTATGTGTTTGAAAAAAAACGATGGCTCATTGAGAGTATGTATAGACTATAGGGAATTAAACAGAAAAACTATGGATGATCGCCACCCCATTCCAAGGGTTCAGGAAACCTCGATAACCTACATGTAGGCGGAAATGAGTGGTTTAGCGTATTAGATCAAGAGAAAGCTTACCACCAGGGGTATGCGAGTGAACTTAGTCGACCGCTTACTGCATTCATAACCTCTGGAGGTTATACGAGTGGATTCGTATCCCATTTGGTTTAAAAACAGGAAAATGGAAAATTGTCTAGGTGACCTTAAAGATAACATTGCCGTCCCATATTTGGATGATGTGATTGTATTCAGCAGGACATTTAAAGAACTATTGAACATTAATTATTTTATGAACAGTGTTAAAACCTTGCAAGTACAATTTGTTCAAACAGGAAGTGTCTTTCTTTGGATGGATCATCTCTAAAGAAGGTCACCGTATGGACCCAAATAGTATTGAAACAGTTGTTGCTCTCAGTAACTCAAAACCAGGAACTGTCGGGGAGGTGAGACAGCTTGTAGGATTACTAAGCTATTACAGGAGATAAATCCCAAACTTTTCCAAGGAAGCTAAACCAATCTGGAAGTTGATAACCACAGCAACCAGTGATGGAATTAAGAGAAAAGGACAGCTGCCATCGAAGATTTTAATGCATTGGGACAATAACAGTCAAACGGCACTTGAGACACTGATCGTACACCTAACTAACCCACCAGTTATGGCCTTCCCTGATCACACACAGCCTGAAGGACTGGAAACTATTTTATATCAGAGACAAGGAGGAGCACTGAGGGCGATAGCTTATGCCTCCAGAGCCTTGTCAGCAGCAGAGAAGAAATATCATGCAGGGAAACTTGAGTTTCTAGCCCTCAAATGGGGCAATAACAGATCAGTTCAGGGACTACCAATATTACTCACCAAAATTCACAGTTTATACATATTATATAACATATGTTTTAACATCCGCAAGACTAAATCCCACAGGACTATGATGGAGAGGCGAACTTGCTGACTTTAATTTCGAAATAAAATACAGACCAGGAAGATCAAACAGAGATGCATGGACGCAGTCTAGACAACGAACCAGCGTATGTCAACTGATGCAAGAATGTAGTGAGAGTGTTAATAAGAATGTTTTAAACACTATTATTTCAGCGATACAAGAAGGAAGTCACCACCAATCAGCATGGTTATCGTCGATGTCAGTAGCAGCATACTTAAAGGAGAAACCTGAAACTACAACAAAGGCATACATTACAACTGAAGACCTTGCCTCCGCACCATAAAAAAGATACCTGTGTTGCTCATGTTATTGAACTTAAACAATTAGGACAGAAACCAAACAGTGAGCATAAGCAGAAGGAGTCAGCCTGTGTATGACAATTGTTGCATGAGTGGGACAAGCTTTGTATTGCAGAAGATAGATTGTTATATCGTAGATCTGTATCAAACCAACACGTTGTACTACCTAACAGACTCAGGAAAACAGTTTGTGTTGAATTACACGAGAAGATGAGGCACTTAGGACCACAAAGAGTAATTCAGTTAGCACGCGAAAGATTTTATTGGCCCTTCATGAGAGCTGACATAAATCATTATGTCACTCAAGTCTGTTGTTGCCTTAAGCAAAAGCGACCAGCAAAACCAACAAGGGCACCACTGCAACAATCACAATAACAGCACCGTTTGAGTTGGTTTCTATGGACTATCTGCACCTTGACCAGTCAAGTGATGGATACCAATACTTTCTGATCATGGATCATTACACACGCTATGCATAGGCACATGCCACTCATGACAAATCTGGAAAAACTGCAGCAAAGAAGCTATATATTGATCCTTAGATTTGGATTCCCCGAGACCATTCACCACAACCAGGGTAAAGAATTTGAGAACAAGCTGTTCTATACCCTCGAAAACCTGTGTGGAATCAAACACTCTCACACAACTCCATATCAACTCCGAGGGAAATGGCCAGGTTGGACACTTTAACAGGACACCTCTATCAATGCTTAGAACACTTCAAGAATCACAGAAATCACGCTGGTGAGATAACTTGAATAAGATGGTACAGGCATACAATTGCACGTGCAATGACTTGACTGGATTTTTTCTGTTTTACCTCTTATTTTGAAGAAACCCTAGACAACAGATCGATCCCATGTTTGGCCTGAAACCTCGTCGAGGTTACACCACCTATCAGGAGTATGTAAAAAAATGGAGAAGTGTCACGTCATCGAATACAGACAATAACACAGAATCAAGGAAAAGACAGTAAGATAAAAAGGTGAAACACGCTGTTCTTCAGGAAGGTGACCATGTTCTTGTAAGAAAGCTCAGCGAGTGTGGTGGTTTGGAAAAGCTATGATCTTTTTGTGAAAATGAAGTCTGGAAGAACACAGAAATCTGCTACTACCCTGTGGACCACCTTCCAAAATTGAGCAAGAGTAAGTCCGCCAAAAACGACATCGCAAGAAGAACAAGAAATACCAACAACAACGTCCCAAAAGATAAACTAACGTATCCCCAGTGCCAGAGGATGACGCACAAGTTTGGTGTTTGTCCTAAAGTATTGGAGGCTCTGTGCGAAGCTGATAATAACCCAGGTGCTGAGCAAGTTGAGGCTGATACAGAGCGTGATGCTGAATCAACTTCCACAGTACAAGATGATCCTGCAAACCAAGTGGAAGATGTACATGCCGAAGATAACGTCCAAAGAAGACCTTAACGCGTTGTACGACCCCCAAACAGAGTAACATACAATCACTTGGGACAACCATCCATTCAACCAGTTGTTACCGCTGAAATCGAAGGCATGACTGTGGTACCACAGCAGTAGATCAATATCCCATCAATGTTCTCATGATATGCCCTACCTTAGAATTATGTACAGCCGTGGCTGCAGAACCAATCAAGAATTGTTTATTAAAGAACACTAGAAAACGAAAAAGAGTTTTGTTTTATTTGAACTATTCGTTATTTGTTAGTTACTGTACATGAAACAGTATATTGGTGAAATATCTAAAAGAACGGAAAAAGGAATACACAGACAAAAGGCAATGCCTCTGAACAAAGATTGCAGAGACTTTATATGAAACATGGTATTATTTGATCAAATCAGTTTGTTTAGTTGCAGTACCAGAGTTAAGGCATTCAGGCATGCGCAACCAGAGTGCCATCAGCTGTAAAAGATTTTGAACATACTGTAATAGTACATGTTGAGGACAACATCTTTCCAGAGAGGAAGATTGTAAGAGGGCCTAGACCTTATGAAAATTGCTTGGCTAATCGAATAGATATCTAATATGATCAACTAACATTTAGCATGCAAAGTTTCATGCTTGTATCATGAAGTGAACGATTCTGCGCTTAGCTGCTCTACTAAGAAGAAAAAAAATGAGAAGTAACTGGATCCAAAAAGAGTTTGTGTGTGTGTGGTGTTTTGGTCGGCCATTTTTTTATGAACTTGTGTAGTTTGTTAAGATGTTCAAATAAAGTTTAGTTTGGTTTGGCTTATAATTGGACCCCACCTGCAACACCCCTCAAACTTTCACAAACCTACATTTCCACCCCCTTATTTTTTCTTGACCCCCTATATTTACATCGACCTCCCCCAAGCCATAAAAAAATGAACACTCCCTAATGTACAGTCAGATTATTCAATAACACCATGATTTCATTTTTTTTAGTACTGAAGCATCAACCACTGATGAAAGAGAAACTTCAAAATGTCAGGGAAGCTTTTTACATAAAATTATTTCCAACTAAGGAATTCTATACACCTTCACCAGAAAAAAAAATAAGAATTTTTTATAATGTTTAATTCAGTTTGGATGATCCACCTACTCGAATTCTGTTTACCCCTCCAGTGTGTTTGATCATTGCTGTGTTTAGTTCAGGTTCATTATCAAGTGTGTCATCATCAGAATCCGCTGTTGGAGAAACAGATTGCCATTAACAGACATTGGGGCATGAAAAAAGGATTTCTTCTGACTGGCAAGGTTGAATTGGTTTACGCATCTTGGGGTAGATTTCAGGCAATCTGAATGACGTTAATCTGAATTCAATTCTTGGTGCAAAATTTGTTAATATCCTCATGTGCAAAATGATAAAATATTATATATAGTAGATGTGCAAATGTACTGTTCCAAGGTTTGTACAAAATCCATCATTTCTATTTCAAAAACTATCAAAGGTGGTTTACTTAGGGTTAACCCAACAACTTTCAATAGACTTAGCTTTTTAGTTACTGTAGTTCTAGAAGGGGCTGCATTAGATCGCTTAATATGTTTTGCATAAAAAATGTGTCAAACTTATGGATTGACTTCTTACTGTACAATCAGTACAAGCTTTAGCAAAAACTTTCTCCATTCAGCACTACTCATCTGTCATAATTTATAATTATGTATAGTAAAATAAATAATGCATCCAAAGCATTAGTAATAATCCAAGACTATGTTAGAGTGTTATGAATATGTGAACAAAAAAGTGAATATTTGTAAATACATAGACTGTGTAAATTTCATGATTAAAATGTTTCTTTGCTGTTCATATGTTTATATATCTTTTATTTACATTTGTACCTCATTAATATTCATATTTTCGATTATCCAGGCTCTCAATTATCCGGATTATTTACTGAGGTCCCAATGAGTCCAGATAATTATGGTTTGACTTTAGTCTCTTTTTTGAAGAGCAAAACTTTTTAAAAATGACTTACAATCATCATCACCACTGGTCTTGTTCATCTCAGACATTTTCATCACAATTACATGGTTCTGTTTGCCCAACTCGGCCTGAGTCCCACACACAACATATGCTGTCATGGGAAACTAAAGAGAAAATAAAATAGTAAACAATCAAATTGGAGGGATTATATTTTCAAAGAAAGAAATCATTCTTGTATAATTACAGCAACTGATACATGAAAAGTTCTCACTTTTGACTTTATTGGTTTAAGATTTTATATCCAGCATGGATTATGTTGGGTAAGGTAAATATGTTTATTGTTTCATTGAAATATTCACGAAGCGCCAGATTCAACTGTGGAATACAGTATCATCATCATCAATTCAGTTTTGATCCGGTTTTATCCCTGTAAACTAGGGTGGCTGGATTTACCCCACTCTGCCAGCAATCTCTCCCACTCCCACTCTCCATCTTGCTCGATTCTTTGCATCC
>JAOBBB020403641.1:0-17153 GCA_025331005.2 Zoanthus gigantus | reverse complement strand
GTCAGCTTTTTAAGATATTATTTACTTTAGTACCAACGTATGTAAAATGTAAGATAGTAAGACTATATCTGTTTATTTTGTATAAAGTACAATGGTAGTACTATTTCTGTAAGTTTGCAGAACTTAATAAAGTTTATATTCAGAAAAAAAAAAAAATTATCATTGTTGGAGGCTCGCGTATTATGCGGGATATAATCACCTCGCGCGAGGTAATTATAGCTGGCGTGAGAACTAATTTTCAAAATGAAGGAAAACGCTATTCCGAAAAGTTTTAAGGGTGCAACTAAGTTCGGGATAACACTTTTCAAAGGTAACACAATATCATTATGTCGCTGTGCTAATTAGTGAATGATAAAATTCTGGTTGGAAATGTCGATACGCGTGACTAAGCAAATGACAACAGCAAATAGAATTTTGCAAAAATTTTCTTTCGTTTAACTTGACAGAATGGTTTCAACAACAAACCTTAATAATTTTATTAAGCTTTTATGCGCCTCATGCTTAGAGTATATCTGGGCGATGAATATTCTTATCGACTTCGTCGCGGGGAATATTCACCAAATATTCACTCTGCGAATAATTGTTAAAGAGAATTCAGCGCCATTCGAGAAATTAGTTGTTCTTTTATAAATGAGAATAGAAATGCTGTTTTTATTTTTTAATGCATAGCAATAGTTAGTGCAGATTAAAATTGCTGATGAAAAACGTAAGACTAGACCTATCTTTGTTATCATTTTTCGATTTCCCATCAACTGAACTACCGAGATTTGAAAACTGGTATTCTGTGCTGAAAGTGTTTTAAATTTAATTAATTCCTAAATTAAAGCAATAATGTTTAATTTCTTTATAAAAATGGAAAAATAACCCTTTTCTTGCCGGTTTGAAAATCGTGCAAAAGATTTGTATATCGTCAGTGAAATTAAGATAAATTAATGTAGAAAATGTTGATAGTGTAATCCACATGGATTAAGATCAATCGTCAACTGCTTGAAACCTCTTTCCGCATGTTGATATATTTTTGGAATTACTTAAAGTTTGTTCTTACTCGAGTTATATATTGGGTTTCGTTTTTTGCGTTCATTCACAAACTGACGCAGATCAGCAGATCAGTGTACGCGCATGCGTGCAATGACCCTTATGATTAAAACAGCAATGGCTGACTTCTCTTACTGAGCTGTTGTGACTCAGCCAAAACAAGAAGATTTCGATGGCTAGAATGCTGAAAACACAAACATACCCACCCACACACCTTTCGCGGTAAACCAACCCTAAAAGATGTCCAGCGCTTTCGGAACAGGTCGGTCCGCAAGCTCAAGTAACGGTATGTTACGAATTATTTTGTTTAATTTCAGTTTTATTCCAATTTTTTACTTCTAGCCAACGTTTTTTTTACAAAGATTTAAAACGTATTAACATTACAACTAAATTTAACGTGTTATGGATGCATCATTGCAAATATCTTCATTATCGCTGTCGTATGGAATTAATTAAACTGTACCGAGAAAATATAATCTTTTCACGTTTCAAGTTTGCATTGCCAAATCCCAAAAGAAAGACTTTAGAAAAAGAATTCTTTATTTTTTTTAACAAAGTCGTGCATATTTGCGGTCCCGTGTACTTTCACGAAACCTATCCGAGCTGGTTAAAAACTTTGAAAGCCGTTTCTATATAGTACACGGTCGATCTCCTTATCTAGCAATATTCAGTGCTTGTTTGAATTAAAGCGTTGCGTGTTTTTCTGTTTATTTTTATATTATATTTCATTATTATATTATTATATATGTATATTTTTTACCGCTTAAACGTTATCATTATGGTACCAAGAACGAATGGCCGCTATACAGTCCTAACAGAAAGAATTTCTTTGCAGACTGCATTTTCAGTTTCTGTTCTTAAAAGGAGAAATTCATCTTTCTTCATAAATTCGTTTATTCATTAAAGCTCAGCACTTGATAAACAAGTTAAAAGCTTATGTTACATTAACAGCTCGGTAGAATCCATTTATTTTAATCCAACTTATTTGTTTTCGGTTAATCTGTTGTTTGTGTTCAAACTGTTTAAGGCAATTTCCGTTTAGCCATTAGACCCGCTGAACTTACCCGTGGTGAAGTTTACATTATGGCTTTCTTTTAGTTATCATAAAGCCGGGCCTATTGTTCATTTTCGAGAATAACACCTCAGCTGCTTAAAATTTATTAAATAATATACGGAATACAAGCTCTATGTTAGAGACATTACGCTAGCGGTGTATTGCATATCTCGCACAAATATTGGCTTCTCTAAGAGCTAAGTCCTCTTCCGATTCTAGTGGTTCATTGGAACCGGCACTATTCTCCGTTTGTAGTCTCTGGACGGGATACTAATCCATCGCAGGTTAGCTCCCAGCAGAAGTCGGTACTTAAGCTGAGTAAGCTTTACCGGAAAAGGTCTCACAAGTGTTCAAATATCGGCAGGGCCTGGGGTCGAACCCGAGACTTAGCGGATAGAAGGCAGAGTTATACAGACTTCACCACCCGCATCGCCATATCAATAAAGATAAAAAAATACTCATTGAAAATCTAAGAATTATTTGGGGAAAGAACATCTCTTTTTTACTATTTAGGCGGGCATAGTTGGCACAGTTGTAAGATCTCAGCTTTCCGATCACAAGGTCCTCAGTTCGATCCCGGCTCTGCCGAGATTTGAATATTTGTGTGAACGTCTTTTCCATCTAAGCTAAATCAGCTTTCCATCCTTCCGGGGTAGGTAAATGAGTACCAGCGTCTGCTGGGAGCTAACCTGCAATGGATTAGTGTCCTGTCCAGGGGGAGTCAAAGACTCTCCTCCGTTTAACATGACAGATACCGGTCGGGAGATAAGCGCCGGCTCCATTGGCCACCTGGCTCGTAAAGGATTTAACTTTTTACTATAATTGACTATTGAAAGTGGACCAATAGTAGCGTAACCATTCAGATTTTAGTTTTTGCAATACTCGATTAGCATAGTGAAGTTAACAGCCAACAAAAAACGGGTAGTGAAAAGCATTGCAGGGTGTAGTTTTTAAGATGGCAATTTTCTCTGTTAGGTTGTTTTCTTGAGCATATCGGGGGATACATTCACCAGAAAAATCCAAGACATCCACAAATTTACTGAGAATCACGATGAAAGAATTTATTGATAAGAATGTTGAAGTTCGAAATGAACATTTTTTAGTTTTGGTTTCCCGAGCGAAGAATTTTCATGTGTTCATAAAACAATTAACCAACTATAGGGCCTTCGTTAGTTTAGTTAGACCGTCTCAAACTGTTCGAGATTTAAACTTAAATGCTCGGAAAGCTCTTCCAGCAAAGCAAGGAAATTGTTAGAAGATCTATACTTAAAGAAAGTAATATTTGTTTTTCCGTTTTTCCTCTTTCTGTGCATAAAGAACACTATATATAACGTTGCCGATATACTTTGTAATTTCAGTTTAAAATCTTTATAAGTTTGGCTCGCAATATATATTTTACTTTTAAGCCTCTTCAGTAGCTCGCCAATGCAAACCTGGCCTGGCGTATGTTTTTAATAAATCGAGGGGAAAAAATTAAAACGGAAAAAAAATGTCAAATTCTTTTTGTAGTTAAATTGTATTGATAAAGACATTAAATGCCGTGTCATATTTAAACATCATATGAACGTTTTGAAAGACCTATTGGTTATATACATAACTTACAAAAATGATTAAAAAAAGTTTAAAAAATTCTGGCTGACAAGTGGAATTGAACGTATGAACTCTGAGATATCGGTGTAATACGCTTAAGAACTGGGCTAAGATGTCATCTTTTTTGGTATTTGTCTAGTAAAGTGAAACAAGAAATCTGCAATACAGTTAGTCTGTCTTTTCCTGTCGCAATATTTGTTTTAGTCACCATAGAGGATGTTTCCCTTTTCACTTAACATTTTAAATGTGTTGATAAAATTTCATATTGTTCATAAGATTTAGAGAAAGAGAAATAATCGAACGATTCTATGGCGGCATTTTAGTACAATCTTTTTTAATGTAAACTGACGCCTATTTAGTTTTTGTTCATGGGTAAATGCAGCTTTAAAATATTTCAACTAAGTTATGAGGCCACACCTTAAAGTCGGGAGCGGAAACGGCGATCGCGAGGAGCAGTAGGCGAAATTAAAGCTAGAATACAAAGTTTGTACGAAGCTCACCACCCGGTTGCCTTCGTTTTCAGTAATACGCCGCGAATATCTCATTTTTTGAGTTATTTCCTGACATCGGTGAACATCAAACTACGGACATTTTCAATCTCTGCTTTCTTTTAAGACTAAGCTATTTAGCTTTTTGCTTGTGCTTCGTCCATCTTCTTCAGTAATACGCCGTGAATATTTCATTTTTTGACTTATTTTGATATCGGGTGAACATCAAACTACAAACATTTTCAATACTTGCTTTATTTTAAGAGTATCCTATTTAGCTCAGTTTTTGCTTGTGCTTCGTCTATCGTCTTCAGTTATACGCCGTAAATCAGATTTCATTTTTTGAGTTTATTCGACATCGGCCTGAACATCAAACTACGAACATTTTCAATATTTGCTTTATTTTAAGAGTATCCTATTTAGCTCAGTTTTTGCCTGTGCTTCGTCTATCGTCTTCAGTAATACGCCGTGAATATTTCATTTTTTGAGTTATTTCTACATCGGTGAACCTCAAACTACAAACATTTCAGTTTAATCTCTGCTTTCTTCAGTTTAAGACTAAGCTATTTAGCTTTTTGCTTGTGCAAAGTCGTTAAAAGTAATTATATTGATATCTAAGGTGGGAAAACTAAACGAGAATGCCTTATCATTGCTTCTCTTTTTCTTTCACTCGCTATATATATGGACGGGAGACTAACTTACCGCGCGGGTATATAAGCTTTCGGTTGCAACTGGTACTCATTTGAACTGACTTTTTAAGGATGGAACGATAAATCAAGTTTGTAGGAACTGAGATACTCGGACGCCTATTCAAATCTCGGCAATTCCATGTTTGAACGCATAGTATTGATCAACTCAGTTGGCCTACCCACCACAGTAATGGTTCGTTTTAACTCTAAAGTGGCAGGGATATATCTATATTTTTCTCTAAAATGCGATCCAGTCCCAACGTAGAAAGCGATTGTTTTTTGTTTTTTTTTGTATAGTACAGTAACGGGAAATGGACCGTGGAACCGCTATTAAATACATCCCCGAACTAACTCTTTTCCTCAAACGAAAAACTGCCTGGAGCAGTTCTCTGAAGCTTATTCAGTTATTGACACTGTTTTGTTTCCATGTTGAACACATTAATTCAAAGTACAAGCTTGATAAATTATACCGGTGTTGTATTGTGGTCAATTTACTATCAAACAGGAAAACTAATAACAGAATGCCGTAACTAGACAATAGGATATTTTCCGTTTGTTTTCCTTTATTTTTAGCCTGAGTCAGGTCCATGTAGTGACAGCGGTGTGTTTGGCCTCGATTGTTAGATCTCTGCATGCCTTGTAAGTCACAAGATAATCCCATGGTTGAACCATGGCTCTGTCGATAGTTGAGCATTTGTGTAACTTTATTTTCCGCCAAGCTAACTTAGATTTCCAACGTCAAGAGGTCCGTATACGAGTAACAGTATCTGCTGGGAGCTAACTTGCTATAGATAAATGTTCCGTTCAGGGGGGAGTCAAACACTCTTAGAAACCGGAGATCTATAAGCGCTTGCTCCAATGAGTGATTAAATAATTAAATAAAGGATTTGAAATGTTTCAAAAACACATTCTTACGTTTAAAAAGCTCCGTTCAGTTTTTTTTTTACCATTCTAAATTCAATTATTTAAAAAATCTTTCGCTTTTAATATGTCATAGTAAACGCTTGTCATTTTCAAAGTTTGATATAAATATATACATTCATATCCAATTTTTCTTTTTTTTTCTTTTGGTTAAAAATATCAGTATAGCAAATTCGTATTTTAAACAGGTACTTTTTACAATTATTTTATTTGAATGCTTTTAACTTCGTTTTGGCTGTAAAAGGAACGCTCTTTGTTAATCTAAAGGTTGATATTATAATGTTTTGAAATAGCTTAGAGTTGTTTTGTTGTGTGTTTTACCGTTGGCAAAAGAATTCACATAATGCACCTGCTTCGGTGAGGTTTGGATAAGCTCTTTATACAGCTCCTTAGTCCACTATATCAACTGCTAGCCATTAGCTAATCGTGGCGTCTCATGCTTTTAATGTGTTTTCCATCCCTGTTAATCTTAGTTGATTTTGTTTGTTAAATTAGATTTCAGATGTTTACAAAGCCAATAGCGGTCTATAGTTTTATCACGGCAGGAGTTTTCCATTTGATTAAACTCGTTCGCATCGTGAATAGCCTATTTTATTTTAACACATTACGTGATACCTTTTGTATATATGTATATAATAAGTTGTAACTGTGACTTAAATTGTTTAGTGATCATACAGCGGCTAAGAAATAGAGAAAGAAAAGTGAAGTTTTTGTTTTTGAAGCGTATTTGGGCTTTTAAGTGGCTTGGTTTGAAACAATTTGATAAGTTTTATACCGTAGTAAAAAGAATTTTAGAACTGGCGTTTCGGACTGTAGTCCTTCGTCGGAGTTAGGAGATAAATAAAAGTTGGTTATACAGTTTTTTGCATCACTATATAACCACGTCTTAAATTATCTTCCACACATTCACTCCGACGAAGGACTACAGTCCGAAGCGTCAGTTTTAAAATTCTTTTCACTACGGTGTAAAACTTAACAATTTATAAAATTGTTTCTGTAGTAACACCGACGCAGCATTCCATTTATGGCTTATGGTTTGAAAATCAGTTTAACAAGGCCAAAAAGTTTTAAAGAAAAATTGTTAAGAGCTTGTTCAACAATTATTCAAAAATTCTTTGAAGTTTGAAAGATATTTTCTGTTTTTTGCCTTTCTTCTCTTTTTAAATTGCTTTAATTGTGTATATCACCGCGAGAATCGTTCGCAACGTTGCATTTTGTTAAGAGCTTGTTTGGTGATTGTCTAGTAAAATAACCGTTAGAAACCTGCGATATTTTTTCTTTTCATTTCCCTCGCAACCTTTGTTTTGGTCACGGTAAGACGATGTTTCCCTTTTCACATAACTTTTTAAATGCCGGTGTTGGTAACTTGAGATTTCATAGAATCGAGAGAAAGAGAAATCTTTTTGTAAAGACGTTCAGTTTCTGGGACATAACGCCGAATGCAGTTTCAGTTAAACAATCAAAAAGTTTCAGCTACAAATGTTCTTAAAGTTCTCCTTGTCATAATTTTAAATGTTAAAAAAATGCATTTTCACTACATATCATGTTGCTGTACAAAAATATACTCCGAGATTTTCCATTAAAAAATACACGCCAAATAAGGAATTGCACTTGTTGAAACTTATATTGGTGATGTTGTGCTGATGAAAACTAGCCTAAAAGCTTTATGTTTTATTGCAGTGTACGAAGTAAACTGAAATCTTCGTTTCTCTCCACCGGTTGAGTTATTAAATATTCTTTATCAGTATTTTACCTGCCAAAGTGTGCGAGAAAACATCTTTAAAAACATTATGGTGATTAAAGCATGGGCGGGATAGATAAATACTGGTATACCTAGTCATTTCAACATTTTCCGTCTTTCTGTCTTTGAATCGGGCCACTTTATTTCGCGCTGTTTTCCCGGAATTCGAGATTAAAGGCTTATGGCCTTCAAAGTCATTTTTTAAAACAGCGTGCTGTTTTTTCTAAAAGTCTTATGCCCGTTGGCGACATGTGTCGTGGTTTTGTACTTGCTTCGCCGTTTTTGTCTTAGATGTATTAATTATTTATCATTTAGCTTGTAACAAGTTCTTGTATCTTTGCCTTTGGATGTGGTCAATCTTGAGTGGCATTAAAAATCCAAAATTCTTGTTTTGCAACGATGTCGCATACAATGCACATTGTTGATAAGAATATTAACAAGTTCTCAGTTAAACTAAAGCCCTATAAGGTACAGTATTTATTTTTTACATTCAAGTCAATTTAGTTGATTAACACTTTTATACTTCTTTCCTTCTGTTCAACATTTATAATGAATTAATTTGCATTTCTAAAACAACTCTTCTGTTATGTTGTTACATCAAACTTCTTAACATCAACAACTCACGCTGTTCATATATTTGTAACACAATAATTAGCTTTTGCTTATCCATTCGTAGTGTAACCGTCACAGCACAATACTACAATACCCCTGCATAGTTCTTCGTTTTGAACTTATTGGTCTGTGACATAACTTGTAAACATCTAATTTTGTTTGTAGTAGACATCTCGTTCAAGCTGGTTTCCTTGCGATATTGTTTTGTTAACGCGCGGTTTTCACTTTATATATAGCTAACATTTTTAAGCGTTAAAGGATATCTACACTTTTTTCTAAAAAAAGCAACTATTTCCAAGCGTTAACTTTATCGGTATTGAAAAGTGTGAGTTTCGTATGAGGTCTATTGGTTTTTCTTGTTCTGCTATTTTAAGCTATATAAGTACTCTTTCACTTTGTTAAAAGGAAGAGGTTATTTCACGGAAATTTAGGATGTTAGGTATAGATTCCGATCAGTTCAAAACATTAATAAAAACGACTGGAAGTTTTTAGTGAAGTGATCAGTTTAGCTAGCTTGTTCTTCATCGTAACTGACGCAGGCAATTGTTTGAAAACCTCACTTGCAAGAAACCGTTTTGTAACATCATTTCGCATCTATTTACTGAGTCATTTCCAGATATCGAAATAAGATATCCGTACTGCTTAAAACAATTAAAAAAAATTCTTAGCTTTAACTGTCTTATACATCATTCATGCATACTGATTTCAAACGGACATGGATCGTTTGGAGAACTCGCAGCTACTTTAGCAAACACTTGATTTTTGAAAAGAAACTATCGAGAACTGTATCTAGCTATGAAAACAAGTTATTTTTCTTAGTTTCTTATGCGACTAAAAAGATTAAAAGGAAGAATTTAGAAATTAATTTTAAAAACTTGTGCTACAAGTATATTGCTTAATGTGTCTTTTGGTTTTAAGGTTTTTTGAGTAAATGAATTCTCAGTTTGTTTTTGAACTTTATGCTGTATGAATATAGATATGCTGATATATGTATATTTTTTAGTTGTTTGTTGAAAAGATCCCATACTTTGTCGCATTTATTTCTGGTTTCTAGTTGAATGCCATTTGTTTCTCAAGAGAACAGTGCGGTGAAGTTGTGCCATGTTGACAGCTGTTTCATTGTCCCGAGAAACATCTGTAGGGCTTGAGTCCGTTGTTTAAAATGAAATTAAATTCGCTTTCATTGAGTAACTGCAGTTTATCAGAAGACTGAATTTAGACAATGGTTTTTCAGGTCTGTGGGAGGGAAGAAAAAAAAAGAACCGTTGACAGAAACTATTGGTCACTGCTTTCATGCTTGAAATTGTAATCTGAAATTTACATTGAATATCAAAATAAACACAGGATTAGCAGGTAGTTTTAAATATATCTAGCTAAAATAGTTTTCCATGTGAATTTAACAGAATCTTGAGTGGGTGAAGATTACGTCAAGGAAATTTGTTGCAAACAAGTTATAATACTTTCTAATAGCCAGATAGCTGTAGTCAGCTCTAATGCATGCATTCTCTTTTTAACCTAAAATTTACAACAACAGGTTGTCCTTTCGGAAAAAGTTTGAGTCACAGCAGTGTGCGAAATTCTTAATAACTGCGTGGAAATTGTCTTGAAACGATCACCGCGATTTCACAGTAATTAAAGAGACACCATGGAAGGACTAAATGGAAAGGGTAGGTTGTCATTGAATTGACAAGAAAACGTCAACTTGTCAAATTGGATAGTTAAAATAACTTTTGAATTCTGTTTGGCCATTATATTCTTTGGAGAATGACTATAAAATGATTTTAAATAAAGTCATTGGTAGCTTTGAACCCAAGAATGACATGCTTTTCGTTATGCGAAGCGTTGAGTCTCACTCGTCTCAATTTGAAGGCAGATCAATACTTTTGTTCTTCATCGAAAAACTTTTTTTAAATTTTGTTTTTGCAGTATCTAATATTTGATAATAGAAAAACTTTTGCTTAAGTTCAGACTTCCATTTCTAGTTTTCTGAAAAAGTTTTCATCTGTACTATAAAAATATTTTTTCACAAATTTAAGCATTTTTGTTAAAATGTGGTCAAAAGTCATAGCTTTGCTTTCTTTTTCAGGATGGATGTTATGCTGTTGCCATTTTATTTTTCAAAAGCCATTTTTCTCTCAAGCACTCGATGCTTTCAAAAACAATCGATTTTATTTCAGAAGTGCACAGTTTTAGAACCAGTCCTCATTTAGCATAAGAAATTTTTGCTTTAAACAAACGATTATCAGTATGATATATCCTTTAAGACTGCCCCACCATTTTCAATGCGGATTTTTGTTAATTCGAACTCCGCGCTGTGTTAGTTTTATATTTTTGAATAGGTAAACATTCTGTTATCTGTAGCAATCCTTGGCTTTAAATAAAAAAGCTCGTTGAGAAGTCTGTTCACTAAATTTTAAGCTACACTTAAAAAAAAAAATTACCATACACTTGAGAAAGGTGGTACTATACGCAGCCGAAAATTTGTAACTTCGTTTTTTTAAAATCCAGGTCAGTTTTATGTTTTTATCATAAATATGCCTTCCACTGATCGCCCTAGATATTTATCGTTGAGAAATCGTTTTGGGAAATAAAAAGATAGATTTGAAACAAAGCTATAAATTGACGAAAGGACCGCAAATGAAGAATGTCTAATGGTTTGACTTTTAAGGAGGGAAAAATTAATAGTTTTTCACATGCTTCGCTTTGCGCCTTTGTAATGTGAAGGAGTCCCGTGAATGCGTCGACAATAACTGTTCTTACTTGATACACCTTTTGCAAATACAAGTCATTTGAAATCACACGCTTTTTTAATAAGAACCAGTAACTTTCGGCTGAGGCTGGGCTGTTCTTAACTTTTTGGCGGCTTCAGCCTCAAATTGTTCTCAAATTGTTCTTATTTCCTGATATTTCCAAACAGCACTAAATTTTCCGTAACGGAGTAGTTATACCATAATATTGTTGCAAAACTGAACAGATTCTAAACAAAACATTTTATAATACATTATCATACATGTATGCAACGCTTAGGAGCATTCAAGTTTTTGTCACCATTTTCGGCTTTTTTTAGAATATGAAAGAAGCGGTTAGATTTGTTATTATGAACTTACATGTACATCTCAATCTGTGTGCAAGGATTAAATAAAATTCTTAATTTTGTCTGATAAAAATTTCAGCCTGATGATTGTTCTTAGCTTGTTCTACATTTTTGGCCTGTAATCTCAGCCTAAGCTTTGTTCTTATAAAAAAGGCGTGTAGTTCAGCTTTTTAGATGCAATGCTATTAAGCTTTTCTTGACAGCTGTAACTGAATGAGTAATCTAAACATTTGACAGCGTCTAACTTCGTTTTGCTGCAGTTTTCATGGAAAATTAAAACAATCTTCTTAGGTTTGACAATTGAGTGAGGTATCAAGTATCTCAGAAGGATTCTAAATTTATAGATTTTATTTTTTTCATTGATTAAGAGCATCACTTCAAAATAACCTAAGTTCAGAGCTTTTTTGATACATGATAAGATTTAAATTTTCACTTTTTAATTTACAAAACAATTTTTCTTAAAACCAAGTCAATGTAACATTGTCTTTGAACGTCGAAAGTAACATCAGAGCTGTTCGCTTTGAAAATTATATTTTTAACACGAATAGTATTCTGGAAAAAACATTGTTCAAAAACTGAAAAAGCTGTTCACTTTAAAAATTTTTTAACATAGATAGTATTCTGTATAGGTGTTAAAAAATCTGTATAGGTGTTAAAAAAAGGGCAAAATTATAACTTTTACGGGTCACGAAACTAATTTGGAAGAATTCTTTGTTTTTCTGTTAAAAAAGCACAAATCTGACTTTTGGCGTAGTATCAAATCGTTTTATTGCATGCTCTGCGGCAGTGAATAGCTGAAAAAACTCACAAAAATAAGTGTACTATAGAAGCCTAGTGTTCGTTCCAAAAGTTGCAAAAACGTTTCAAAAAAAAAAATCAAGATACTGCGAAATTTTGAACAATTTATCAATTTATAATTGCTTCTCTAAAATGCTTTCGTTAGTTTGTGTTTTGAAGAGCAGTTTTATATAAGAACTAGCTTTAAGGCTGATTTGTGTTTAAAGCTAAGAAAGAGAAAAAACAGTTCGGGACTAGGGTAAGTAATAAACAAAAAAACAAAAAAAAGAGAAAAAAAAACATTTGCAGCCTGCCGGAGTGAGTAGTGGAAAATAACAATGAAACTCGCGTCGGTGTTCCCGGTTCTTATAAAATAGTGTATTATGAAGATCTCTGGTTTTATAGCAAAATGGTTGTTTCCTTTTCTCAGACTACTAAAACAGATTTGTTTTTCTAAAATTTAGGCCAAAATCACAAACAGGCTTCCTCAATGAAAGTGCTTAGATTTTTTACGCTCAAAGATACGTTTAACATTTATTGATTCGAAAAGAACAATTTGAAAAGTCCGCAAATTTTTTTACAAAAAGAAAGAAATTAAGACTAATGGAATATTATCAGTACAAATTTCTTCAGTTTTATCGGAGCTAGAAAGTGCGGGTAAAGTAGGAGAGCTTTTATTTTATAATTTTGAAAGATTGATTCGGCGAAGTTAAAATAAAAGTTCGTAATTTGAGAAGAGCATTAGATGAACCTTTTAGGGGATATGCAGCTGCAAAATGGATGCGTCAGCAGAAACCTTTTTGAAATTTTTATGGCGCTTATGATGGTAGCTATGCAACTCGCAGATGCTTGCTATTCTATATTAATTTGTATCTAAGACAACAAATTCCTGACGCTGGCAACAAATTGCACGAATGTTAAAAAAATCATATTTCCGAATTTAAAGTTGAATATTCCTGGCGGATGAGCATCAACTTAAGACTAAATATTTTGTTCTCTTTAAGCGCTGTGGAATGAATTTCTAACTGATTCTAGATTCCAAGAGCTTAGTTTCTTCGTTTCTTTTACTCAGTTTTTGAAAATAATTTAATGATTTCGAAAATTTCAAAAATGCTTTGGTTTGTTCTGTCACGTGACTATGGATTTAATGTGTCGAAATTACTACGTCACTGCAAAGGCTTTTAACTTTTCCAATTGAAAAACTTGATTTATATAAATAAAGAAACTGTGCCTGCTATTCTATCCTGTCGTAAATGTGCAATAAAAACAATTTTAATGGTCTTGTATTCTTTTGTGACAGCTTCAGGAGCTAAACTTGTTTTGAGCCTTTGAAGGTAGCGATTTTGCGCGGCACGACTTTCCTTTAAAACTGATTATATTTTCGTCTCTGTGTCTTTTTTCATTCGGGATCCTGAAATTGCATTGATTTACAACAAAAGGTGGCTATGTTCTTTCTTTATCATTTTAGATTCGATTTTGTTAATTTATTTTAGTCGCTTTGTTGAGTTAATTGCGTCGCGTTGGGTATAAAAGTACTAGTAGAAAGTGCGTATAAATACGCTTAATGAAACAATCATTGTCTCTGTTCTTTTGTTCTTTTGCTCCGTATTAACTCAGTTAGAGTCCCTTTTCATTCTGTACAATTTACCTGCGCAAACCATCTTTTAACCAATTAACATTTTATGTGGCGTTCTTAAATGTTAAATGGACGTTGTAAAGAACACTCAGTCGTTTGTTCTTTTTTTGATTGCAATTCTGGTCTTTCCGTTAATCCCCGCTGATCAATCTTTGATGTGATGTTTTAAAGTTTTAAATAAGAAAACAACAAAACACATTGTCCCCTTCCCATCGGGACACCACCAATGTGATGGTTAAGCCCATCCCAACGAATGGTTTAAAGTGGGCACACTCTGATCATCCACTTAAAAACACCCTGAGTCTTTTACCGTTGTATCAGCTCCAAATGAGACGCAGTCTTCAGGTTTGTTTTACAAAAGATTTATTAATGGTTTTCAGTGATTTTTCCTCTAACATCCTATTTCAGTGGCATTGGTTGTTAAATGTTACTTTATTTTCTCAATCTCTTTTCAAATTAAGGCTAATTTTCTGCCGGTTTAAAACATTTCGAATTTTTGCCGCGGAAATTAAAATTCTGTTTCAGGAGCTTGGTATCAGAGTTAGTATTAAAAGAAATATAAATCCTTGGAAGACTGTGGTTAAACTAGAAATATAAAAATAGGACATCTTAGTTTTATCTTGATGGACTGTCAGCAGTGATGTATGTTTTAAGTTTCATTGTTAAACTCTAGATCTGATGAACTTTTTCATTATCGTAAGTAAAAAGCATTACTTTCAAGTTAATTTTTCTTTCTATAGCGGAAAACGGACGAGTCTTTATGGTGGCTTTTATTTGAAGAACAATTGATTGAAACAGTAGTTTTATTTTGTCTAGACTAAAGGACGGTTGCGTCGATTGAAAGCACACAAAATGAAAACGCGGAAACAAGACACTTTGAACGAATTTTGCGATTTTGTACGCAAGTCAATTAATCGTGAAAAAAAAAGCTAAAAATAGTTTTAAAATATCTTCAACGGGATTCGAACCGGTGAGCTGTTTGAAATCTGGTTGTTCAGCGCTCCGTACCAAAGAGAGCTTTATGAAACTCCAGCTGCATGGTGGCAGCAGCAGGTCCGTTTAGGTTTCGATTCTTCAATTCCAAAAATATTGGCGATACCGAAACTCACTCACAGAATGAAACTAGTTTCTAAAAATTTGAAATTTCTTTTTAATTCTATGTATTTGAAAGCCAGAGTATTGCAACTTAATTTTTGTAATAATTTTAAAGCTTTGTGACTTGTTTTCAAAACTTTCAGGTTGAAGTACCGTTTTGTGGTTTTGAAACGTTTTCCGAAGTTTTTTTATGTATAGTGAAAGAATAAATGTTTCTTTTTTTAAAGGTTGCTATCAAGCCACAGTTGTGCAATCTGAATTGTTATTGATGGAAGATTTGAAAGCTCGTCACGCCAGTCCTGGACTAGTGGAAGATGGAATCTGCAAAGCTTTAAGTGAGTAATAAATTTTAGCACATGACATCGTTAAAGTATATTAATCTTAAAAAGTCTAAATGTTCTTATTTTTTACCGATTCAAAGCTGAAAAATATTCTTGTATATATTCTAGATCACAGCGTATCAAATCAGGAAAACGAATGTTAAGACTTGTATGTAACAGCTTTGAAACATAAGCGGGTAGTAATAATAGAAAAGCTGTTAGTTTTTTTGGCTAAAATTGCCATTTAGAAAAAGGAAGAAATTTATTCCCGCTTAGTTAAGAACATTCAAAAGTATTGTTATTTTTAAAAAATCAGCACAAAATGATAATCTTTTCCAAACTGCTCGGTCATCGCTATTGTCTTGAAATAATCTTAAGTTTTACAAGTTTCATCTGTAATATTTTTATCAAATATATTTTTTTATAATAAAAAGAATATTAAACTTCGTTAAAAGCATTCTTTCAGATGTTCTCAGGTTGATTTCGTATTTCTAAAGTGCGTTTTGTCAAGAGTTTTGCACACCTAACCAGAAAATACATCTACAATATACGTCAAAAATGTCACTTTCAGCAAAATAAAACAGATTATCTTTCCGGCCATTGCCGTTATTCACATCCAGTATAAAATTCATTGTTATTCATTTCTTTTAATTATAATACCATACCAAGTTGAACTTTTTAAAGTTCCGGGAATTGTCAATGTTATAGGGTTTTATATTGCCCGTGTTGATACTTAATAAGAATGACCTAAATTTTCGGTGGATTTCATTTCCTTCATCATAACTGATATTGAGCGTTTGCAAATACCCAATTCTAAAAAAAATTAAAAATTTTCAAAATGAAAGTAATTACTTCCCTTAAATATGCACATTAAAGGCGTTTGTCAATATACGCTTGTTTTTTAGTCTCAGTATTTAACCTAAAAACTATCATTTAACATAGTTTTTTTTTAGATAATTTGAATAGTACGTGCGTTTTGATTGGTCAACAAGTGTGTTTCATAGCACGAAAATGACGTGGCTACATGCTTGGCTGTCTCCAAGTTTCATGAAAGAAATAAAAACTATACATACACGCTTCGCCTAACGTCTTTCTCTTTGTTAAGTTAGGAAACAATAATTTTATAAAAGAAATAAAACTTGTTCTCCGTGCCTTAATAGCCTGGTGAAAAGCTCTGCAAAGTTTGTGAGAATTCTCGAGCAGGTGGTTTTCACTGATCTGCCCTCGAATTCTCCCAAACCTCCGCCTCGGTTTTTACCACACTTTGAAAGCACAGAAAAAGTGTTTTATTTTCTTAAAAAATCGCATTTCATACAATTCAGAATGTTGTATTCAAGTTTGGTCAGTTAGCTATTTTTTTTTTGCGTGAGGGCGTTTGCCAGTATACGATTGGTTTATAGACCTAGTATTAAGGAATAGTGAGCCTGAATGCTAGCAGCCATGGACCGCTGTTTCGGCTTTTTTGGGCCTCATCAGCACGGCTGTTTTTTGGTAGTTTTAAGGGGTAAAGCCAATTATCAACGTAGCCATAGTGTTACATTATCATGGCTTCAAGTTAGCTTCTAGCACTTTTGTGCTATCTATACTTGACGTTGATCGTTCTAGCCACATCCCACAAGCATTGCGCTTTGATAACATCTTGTATTTAGCTATAAATGATAGAAATCATACACTGCAGAGCTTTAATCATACAGTTCAATTAGCTTCAATCAGGGAGTCAATAATTTTTGGATCATATGTACTATCACCCACCTCGGTGCTACATCGGCCGATATAGTGGTCGCTATATCGGCCTATACCTCGGGCGATACTCGGCCGATGCACGGTCGGTAGTCGGTCGATAGTCGGTCGATATATCGGCAGTATGGCGGTCACTATGTTGGCCGATACCCCTCCACAACTCGACCGCTACGTCGGTCGAGTAGCGGACCGCGGCATATCGGCAGTATATCGGCGATATATCGGCAGTATATCGGTGTTATATCGGTGAAACTTATCGTATCGGTTGATACATGAATCGGCCAACGTATCGACCGATACACAGCCATATGTCGGCCGCGTATCGATCATATTTGTAATGTCTGTAATGCATTACTAATAA
>JAOBBB020403540.1:0-17162 GCA_025331005.2 Zoanthus gigantus | reverse complement strand
TGTGCTTTGAACTACGAGAAAGACGAAAAGGATATAGAGTGAAAGTAATACCGTTGGTGATTGGCTGTTTAGGAGGATGAATGAAAAAATTGAAAAATGATATAAGGGAATTGTTTAACAACGATAAAGATTTAGATCGAATAATAGAGAAATGCAAAAGACAGTACTATGGGAGAGCGAGACAATCATGAGAAAAATATTATCTGGACTGTGGACATAGTTGTCTTCTGATACTAGCTAACAAACATTGATAGCTAATGCTTATCCCTTTCGAGTTTTAAATGAAGGAGGGGCTCTGGCCAACATTACAATACTTTATTGTTGGTTAATTCAACCATAATAATAACAACAACAATGATGACTTTATTTAGGTTTCAAGTCAATTCTAACCGCCCTAAAGCTTACTAATTGGGAACACCATCTTTACCACTCGAAGGTGGATGGAGACTTTGACACGACAAACACATAAACACAGAAGTCTCCGAGAGCTTACGATTTAACGTTCTTATCCGAAAAGAAGCGGAAGTCTAACAATTTGTAGATACTAGAGCAAAGGTAGCACCTTATTCTCAATTCTTTTAACTGACGCTGAGTGTTGGTCCGTCCGGAAATCGAACCAGGCGAGCTTTCCGCACGACAGACTGGCGTCTTACACGCTTTTTTTATAAGAACAACTTTATAAGAACAGTGAGGCTCAGTTTGGCAGAATATTAAGAACAATGTAAGAACAAGTTAGGCTGAGGCTGAAAAAAAGTGCAAATGTTTCTAGTTGAAACTTTATTGAATCTGGTAAAATCGTTGGGCCGGCAACAAAACATTGACCTCTGCAGCCTGTGGGCAAGGACTGCGAGAGAGGACAAAATGCACAGTAATCATTTATCTTAGTTTAGATAAATGTACAAAGATCTCCTCAAAATACAAATGATCAGCATTGTTTTTTAATGCCTTGTCTTTTAGCTTTGATTTCTCATTTCAAACTGCTTACAGAAATAAGAACAAAATTAAAAACACATTGAGGCTTAAGCAGCCAAAAAATTAAGAATAATGAGCCTCGGCAAAATTTACTGTTTCTTATAATAAAAACTAAGAGTCAATACCAACTAGGCTAACCAGACAACACAATCAACCTCCCTAATATACAGCATCAAATACAGTTATATTAACTGGTCACGTGGTAGTTTAGAATTGCTACCCAATTTATTACGACTCTATTTGTATATGATGCCAGTTTTACGTTTAAATTGCACTTTATTTCAATGTTCTGTGTGAATACTGATTTCGATTGCATGTAAAACGTTTCAATTTCAGATACAAAGGGACAGCAGCCGCACGGGTCTCGAGGTATTGCAAAGTGTTTAGATTCATATGCTGTGTCACATGCAAAGAATAGAAATAAGGATTTTATAGTTTGATGAAATGAAAATCAAAAAATTAAGTTTTCCACATTTTTTTCTTTTTGGAAATTGAAAAGTGTAACAGTTTACTTAGTGCTTTTTTGTTTAATATTGAGTAAGCTCGATTACCCAAAGTGACTCCTATTCTCAACACCCTTCATGCAAAAACCACCCTAAAGGTGGTGTTACAACTTGCAACACCGATTTTTTATGCAACGCTATTGCGCCATTTGTGTGTTGACTTTTGACGACAGGTTACACAGGAACAGCTTCTCGCACAACATTCATTTTAGTGCTCAGTCCACACTCTACCAACATGTAAACAAACAAAATGGCGTTTGATTAATGGTCCGGTATCGAAAGGAGAACTTTATACTTCTACTTGTGTTAGCCGACATATCAGCTGCACTCCTTCCTGACCTTCAGTCTCCATTTTGTCTTGAACAGCAGCCGCCATTTTGGTTGTTTACAAAGTAGCCTCAGTTTCATGAGCAAAGGTGCGCGTCCAATCGGCAATGGACATGTTACATGCATCGATTTGCTGAAAATTTGTCATCTTGCTTTGCAAGGTTTTGAAGCCAGATCAAAAACTTGCAACGTGCTGCAGAGTGAAAAATTGCGCGAAAAATCGACTTCGTTGTTATGTTACATCACAACGATTTTTCGTGTAACAGCTTTGCGGGGACAAATCGGCGTTGCAAGTTTTCTTGTGTAACACCACCATAAGCGTCGTATGTGAAAATGATAACACGTACGATAGCCGTATTTCTTAGCTAACCTTAACAAAATCATTTTTCAAAATACATTGTATTTTATAAAATCTTTGTACGTAAACAGGAACGTTACGTTATCAGATGTGTGGCAAACGAATGGTTTGAATCTTATTTTCAAAACAGGAAACATTTTGTTGCCATATAGTCAGTAAAAATTCAACCATGAATACAACTCCAAGTAAATTTTCCCGCAAGGGTCAGCTCTGGGTCCAGTTCTGTTTTTGTTAAGCATTATTTTCACCTTTTTACAGATGATAGTCGATCAGATCCCTTTTATGCTAACAACAGACTCAAAGCCTCGATACACGCAAACAGGCTCTGTTCAAAGTCGGAACAATACTTCTTTTGTTATCTGTACTGGAAAGCACAAGTTCCTCACCTGATCAAAAATAATTGGCGAAATATTCGAACGTTATCTAAAGTCAGACATTACGTATCAATTGGATGTGTATTACTGATTTTTACTATTCTTAACTCTGATCCATTTTTATACGTGGAATTATAGCACAACTTTTTAAAATCTCTTCAACATACTACAGAAAATACCCAAATGTTAATATTCTAAGCTGCCCTATCTTTCATGTTTTCACAATGTTAAGTTGAAATTTATGTATGATTATCATTAAGGTAATAATAATCTTCACATTACCTAATACCTAATATTAAATCTGTAATATTTACAGAAGCATTAGGCCTATTTCAAAAAGGTCATTTTTTAGAAATCTATAAATGAGTTAACCATGAATAATGAAATATAAACATATTTTGGTAAAATATCAGCTCTGGCGTCCTCTCTCAACCAACAACAACACTTGCTGAGAGTGACGTCACGAATAGAATGGCGCCACCTACGAACGGCATCTTTACGTCAATATGTGTATAACTAATTTAGTAATTATATAAATTCTAGTGTGTAAAGACAATTACCGAGACTGTGGGATGTGGCTCAGAGCAGGAATGTGCCACGCATCCTCGTTCAAACAGTTCATAAACGACGGATGTCCAAAGACTTGCGGATTGTGTACGGGTAAGTTACCATACCTTTCGTCACTTTTGTAGTGTCCAGGACTTTGGGGACACAGAAATAGCAATGCATGGCGGCCATATTGGATTGAGTTATTTATTTGTATCGAGTAATAAATAAAGCGTTATAGAAGTATTTCAACAATGACAAACTGAGAATCTGATCCTCTCATTAGACTCGGTTTTTTAAAAGCTCATTTTCCCCATTTAGTGCTGGACCCCATTTTTTGCTTCCCGGCCTGAAAATATATTTTGATTCATTCTATTAGCAGGATTGTTATGATTGCTATGTTATTTCCTTAATTGTACCTAGATCGAATGCTGATCCCACCACAAGAGAAACTGCAAGGTGCAGACTGGACGCACAGTAACCAAAGAGGCGGGCAGCAACCTTTCGGAACAAAAGTTAATCAAAAGAAAGTGAGCCCAAAACTGTTGTCTGAGCATTATCCTTTCCTGCCTGAAGGAGCCAGCATTTTGGGGGACAAAGAGAAATTCCTTTGGGCAAAACTGAAACAAAAGTCCCCTGATCCCATGTTCAGATTTTCAAAGTTTTTGAACAATGGGCATAAGATAGCCGATAACGGCACTGCTAACTCAACAAGTATTGCAAACACAACTACAGCGGAACAAAACAGTAAGTCACCAAACTATTTATTATTTTATGTAAGCGTAACTTTCTGGCTTCCTAAGACTTTAAAAGTTTGTCTAATTGAATGCCGTTTGTAAAGCTAGGACTATGTTTCAGAGTCTCACAGAACTAAAAATACAAAATGGCGGAACAGCAATTGTTTATATTACAAAATGATTTTGTAGGTGTTTGAAGTGTCCATATATTTAGTGCCTTAAGTTTCTTGTGAAATTATGTAGAGCGCAAATGAACTTCATTAGTCTTTATACCATAGAAACCTTTTGATGCTCAATTAAGGTGTGAAAATTAAAAGCAAATAACTGTGCCTGCTAAATTAAAACAATTAACACTGTCGTTCGTCCAACAGATTGCACTGATATTTTCATTAAGTGTGGAAAATGGAAAGAGGAAGAATTATGCAGAGATTTTAAATTAAGGGAGTATTTGAAATACGGATGTGCCAAGACATGCAGATTTTGCAGTAAGTGAACTGCATGTTAAAAACTGTTTGAATTTCTTGCTCGTACAAGTTACTCGAACAATGCTGTTGGAGTAGGGTCAGGGGTTAGGTTTAGGATTATATGAATAGAAAACAACTGAGGTTTTTATGCACAATTTGTATTATATGCATAAGTAAGTAAGTCACAACAGGAACATTTTACCGTATAATATTCTGGAACTTCTCTCGAACTCGATCGTCAGTACGTTGTAACAAAAACCTTCATCCGATCTCCTAATCATATTGATTCACTGACAAGTTAATTCATAGTTCACGTTTTACGTCAGCCTTTCATTCATTAGTTCTGTTTATCTATTAAGTTGGCTGATAGATCTTTAGAGCCTCCGTCTTTTATTACACGGCATTTCGTACATGGTCCGGCTTTCTGCAGTACCGAGTCTCTATATTTCAAATTTGGCACTTTCTCAAGAATAGAGGGTGGATTTGCAAAAAACATAGACCGAAGATTTTAATAATAGACCTTCCAACATTGTTGGAAGCAAATCGTGAGAGGTTTTTCAGATGGTATATTCAGTTTGAATGGGGAGATCAGCAAAAAACTCCCTAAAGGTTTGAAATGAAATACATGTTTTATGCGCATTTATGGCAGTAATACAAGTTGTTAAGGAAATGACATGACATTAATTCTATGCGTACCCAAATTTAGGTGTTCAACTTATCCATAGAGAAAATAATGCCTTGGGATCCCTGCAGTTACCTCATACATTTCATTAACTGGGTTGTTTCCAGCGGGGTTAGTCCTTGTAGTGTAGTGGTTAACACGTCGGACTAGTAAACCGAAGATGTGGGGTTCGATTCCCGCTAAGGGCTTAAAAACTGCTTTCTCTTCTTTCATTCTTTTACATCAGTATGCTCATGAGAGCATGAAGTATTAGAGTAAATCCTTCAAATAGGTCTTATTCCTAGGGTAATCATCTGAAGTTATTTTTAGACATGGTACCCAGCTCTTCCACTGATGTTACTCGCTCGTTGCGTGAATGTTTTCGTGGAATGGACGTGGAGGAATAGTAGAGTTTGTTGACAAAACTTGTAAAAAGACTTTGCTCTACATTTCCTGCCATTTCAGTCTCAGGTTATTTTGAAAAAAGTCCACGCAAATCACGAGTAACATCCGCGGAAGAACTGAGTACCATGTCTAAAAATAACTTGAGAGGGATTACCCTAGGAATAAGACCTATATGGTGGTTTCACTCTCTTACGTCATCCTCTCTTGGTATCCTCAAAGTCGGCTGAAAGATTTTCGAAACGACTCGCGATCAATAAGGTTCAAACCATGTATGTAGGCTCGAGTTAGCCAATGCTTACGAAATTGTCGTTTGACCCTATCGCAAAATAGGTTACGACAACGTTTTCTCCCGTACATTCTATAGTTTTATGTAACATTCGCATGTTGTGTTACTTTGTTTCAAACAGACTGTCGTGACATGTATCGCGAGGCACCTTACTGTGCGGAATGGAAAAACAAAGGATTTTGTGACACCTTCTCCGGCCAGATGGACAGCTACTGTCCCAAGACATGTCTATTATGTGGTAAAATACATCAGTGCAAATTATTACCGTTAACTCCTTCTTACTACTCCCATCCAATGTTACGGCCGCCATGTTGTTTAACTTTAGGGTGCAAATCAACTGGGGCGAGCGAGCGGCCAAAATGGCGTGCTGTTTTAAAATTGCTAAAACGTGCCAGATGTGCAGAACGTTTTTGCAATAATAACGCTTGCTATCCTAAGCTATTGTAGTAAGAAGCTATTTGAAAAATTTAAAGTTCCCTAGATGGCCGACAAACCCGCAGTGGGCCCAAATTTGGCAAAAACAAATTGCTTAAAGAGCGAAGTGATGTCTTAGTTCAATCTCTACCTCATGAAACAATATCACTAGGCCGCAAGTCAGAGATAGACTATCCTACTCTTTTCTCGACGACTAAAAATTTTTTTGAAGGAATTCTTGCAGAAAAAACCGAAAACTATAGAACGAAAAGATCTGCTATCTACTTCGACCATAGAAGGTAGCAACTCCGATACTAATGACGTTACAGAGGATGATTTTGACTTGCCTCTACAATTATTTTTGCACTTCAAACGATTATCCACGGCTGGGATGTTCAACGGTTGGCTAAAGTTAACTCTGGGTTAAGCAAAAACTAAAGCAGACGCGTACGACGTTGCTTACTGAAATAGCCAGTGCTCAGAAAATCTCTTAAAATTTCAAATTTACAGGTCAAGTTTGTCTCTGTAAGGTTGAAAACATTTTTATTCTCCTTCAGTGTGTTTCGTCTAACTAGCGTATAGTTTCTGTGATTCATGTTCTACATAAATGTCTCCAGTTGACTCTCTTCTTTGATTTATTGTTCTTTCTGAAAGTCAGATCGGATACCTTGCTCTGCTCTACTTATATATTTTTTTGTTCCAGTGTTCCATCTTTGTAGCATTCTATTGAGCACGCAGGGAGAATATAACTGACCATTCAGTTATGGGCATAACTCACCTTGTAAAGGACAGCTATCGTATGAGAACAAATTTCTCTTGCCCCAGCACTACATGTGCACCAAGAAGAAAAAATCTTTGGATATTTCTTTCCTTTTATGAATACTGTCACACGATAAGGATCACTTCTCAACCTTTGAGAAAAACACACACAACTCTTCAGAAACTGAATGTGGTTTTCATTGAAAACACATTTTGTTACGTAAACAGTGTCCACCAACCACTGATTGATTAGGATTACACTTTTTGTTCTTTGTAGACTCCATTGTAGTACACATCTACGGCTTTGACTCTCCGAATATATCTAAAGGTTTTTCCTTCGATCTTCCGTCCAACTCAGAAATATCGTTGTATTCTAACGTCTCCTCCGGCTGTTTGGACATATATGTGAATTCACACAAAGACGATTAATGAACTATAATAAATGCTGTCTGACTGATTTTGGAAAGTGAAATAAAGAAGATATATACAGGGGCGTAGCGGCCATACGTACGCCCGCGCCTACAGCTGATATCTGAAAAAAAAAAATTCCTTATAAGAATTATTGTTGTAAGTTACCGTAAGCTCTAAAAATGGGTAAAATAATCAACTAACTACTGGATTTTCTGTCGCATTTATTTTCAAAAAAAGTTCCGCGGAAATAGTGGAAGTGGTATTTCTGAACGAGACCCTATTTTTCAGAACCCCCTAGTTTCGGGCACCTTCGGTGCTCTCGCGAAAACCTTCAAAATCTCACGCTATGCCGCTGATATAAATACGCTGTTCGCTCAAGTTCACAGTTTGTTTACAGAGAAGGTATGGTTGGCCACGCGCTCGTCCCAGTCGAGTGCACTCTACGCAATATGATTGCCTTGGATCGGGGTATTATGTTATGGGTTATGTCATAGTTAATTATATAGTTTCAAATTCTGAACATAAGATACTGTACGTTGTTATTCTATAAACTTAATATTTTACTGTTATATTGAAATATTAATGAACTTTATTATGCTGATAATGACCGCCATACGTGAAAACAGAAATCTAAAACATTTAGGCTGCAAAGGGATTTGAACCAAATAGCGTGTTAAATTCTGAGTGAAGACGCTGTTTTCCAGCAATGTTAGAACTTGGTCAGTTTTTCCTACCTTCATAGCTTGAAAACTTAATGAATGTCAGTGTCATTATGACCGATTGGGAGAAAACCCAAAACACCAGGTGGAGTTCTTTTCAATTTAAGACACTCTATTCATAATTTGAATACAACTAAATTTATGTCACAGTTTTACAAGTAGTTAAAATTTACACCGTTTTAAAAAAACTGACGTTTCGGACTGTAGTCCTTCGTCGGAGTGAATTTCCGAAACGTCAGTTTTTTAAAATTCTTTCTCAATTTACTACGGTGTAAAATTTAAGTCCTTGTAAAATTAAACTGTTTCTATAGAAACACCAACGCAGCTACGCGTGGTTGGCGCAGTTGGTAAGATCTCAGCCTTCAGACCACAAGGTTCCCGGTTCAATCCCCGGCTCTGCCGAGATTTGAATATTTGTGCAACCTTCTTTTCCACCTAAGCTAACTCAGCTTTCCATCCTTCCAGGGTAAATGAGTACCAGCGTCTGCTGGGAGCTAACCTGTGATGGATTAGTGTCCAATCCAGGGGGAGTCAAAGACTCTCATCCGCTTAACCCTACAGAAACCGGAGATAAGCGCCGACTCCATGGGCCACTAGGCTCGTAAAGGATTTAGCTTAGCTAGCTAGCCGGTTCCCGACAAACAGGGTCACGGAACGATTCAGCCAGTTTTTACCATGATATTCTAGTTACTCCTCTTTGTGTTCCTTCTCCATCAAGGAGATTCTGTTGCTCCTCCAACCACTGGTCAACCTCCCTTGCCCATAACCACAGAGATTCCACCTATCAACACAGTATCCAGTTTAAACAGTGATCAACCGTTTGAAGATACTCGAATCTTGAAGGCTAAGAAACCATTAACATTCCCTTTTAATAAAAAGAAGCAGCAACAGCCAATAATAAAGGTGATGCAAAGCCTGCGAAAAAAACGTCTACTGGAAGGCAATGAAATACCGCTTCCCAATATTGTGGGTTTTGGTAAAAAGCTAGTCAGACCAGCATCAAAACCAAAGCCGGATTTACAAAGGCGAGCAGAGAACTCCATCTTGAACAACTTCAAAAACCATCCTGGAAATATACAAGATCATTTTCAAAAATTTGACAAAAGTTCAGCTACAGATTTCAGTCTTGTCAGTAAGGATCTGTACAGCAACATGGAAGGATATCCACTCGCGGATGAGTTTGATGAGCAAGGCGAAGAAGAAATTGAAACGGCGGACATCAGGGAACACGACAAAGATCAAAAGGTATAAAGCAGATTGAATTCCTTTAAAGCAAAATAAAATAAAATAAAATAAAATAAAAGGACTCTTGAAATAATATTCGTAGTTTGTAATAGGACAAATGAAAACTGAGTGGAAGCCCTAGACTTAGTTTTGCTCAATACGTCAACCACATATCATTTGAGGGCTGTTAGGTCTTTATTTTGGTTTTAACTTTTTGAATGCGAAAGGCCATTAAATGACTAGTATCGAAAGCTCTTCTTAAAAAAAGAAACAAATGAACTACTTCGACAAGTAGCTGAAACGCCTCTTCTAACTTATTCAAGCCTAAAAATTTTATTATTATATTTTTATTGTATTTGTAGATAGAGAAAGATCGATCAATCGTTTCGATTGTAACCCTTTCATCAGAACAACATTTAAAGCTCTTCTCAAGTTTTGCCAAAAGCTGGCACTTAGAACTCGTAAAATGAGTCAGCTAGTGAAAACCCTAAAATCCAAATCACTGATTTACTTACTTCTTGTACTTAAAGCACTAAATCTATGCGATTGTTGTAAGGAATTTTATTGTTTGTTACATTAATGGCTATAAGCTAATTTCACGATCATGCTAAGTGTGTCATTCCCACTGATTTGGCGGGCCACAGTTCTTACAAATCTCACGCTTTCCGGGATAAAAGTGTTTTTTTTTTCTTTTTTTCAAGGTCTTTTCATCATCGTGTGCAGTGTTTATTTCCCATTGATTTGTCAGGGTTACAGGATTCCGTGAGATTTGTAAGACCTGTGGCCCGCCAAAACAGCGGAAAATACACACTGCGCATGATTGTGAAAGTAATTAATACAATTTTAACGAATCGCAAGATAGGTGAATATAAATCATTATTTTTGGCTTCTTGCGAAATCATTGTGTAAATGGTGAAATCCATCTTACTTGCATTTTGAGAGAAGGCAAATTAGTTACTTGCAATCTACGAGCAACAGAGTGTTCGTGTTTTGTCCAAAAGATCTTAAATAACTCTTAATATTACTGATGCTTTACCTCATTTCTCTTTGAAGGGCGCTTATGACTATAACACAAATTTAGATGCCGCAAGGAAGCCCGAGGGAATAAAGACAGGGCCTGACTATTATTTCGAGCGCTATTCTAAAGACCCAGACCTTGCGGCCTCTCAGCAGTTGGAGCAACAACAGCTTCTGGATGAAACTGGAGAGAGGACTGCGTACAGCCGAAGTAACTTCAAACCACCGCGTAACCAGTTACAAACGAAAGACGATGACGCAGCCAAAACTCTAACTCACTTACAACATCGCAAAAAAGCCGGTGATATGGAAGTGTCTTATAAAAAAAATAACTAATATCAGAGCAAACTCTGTTAAAAAATACTCGCACTCTATCTCTACATATATATATATATATAATGCTACTTAAAACTGTTCTCGCTAAAACTGAAAATTACCAAGAAGCGCATATTTTCTAACAAGCTAATTTACCTGAACTGTGATATTTAAGTATTAGGAACTTTGATCTAAGAAAAATATGTAGAGGTTTAACTTGTAACTATATATGCCAATATTGCACAAACTTCTTACTAGTTCTCCATGCATGAAGAAGAGCGCGAGAGACTTAAACTGACAATGGATAGCTCAGTAAATTATAATGTATATATGAGAGACGGTTCGCTTAAACAACATATACAAAATAAATTTCAATCTTGATACGTCGCAAGAAGAACAGTTTACGTAAACAAAGAATTCAAACAACAAATATCCCAAACAAAAGACCGGCAGAACAGGATTATTTAAGCACAGATCAAATTTTACTATCTTGATTTGACAGTTAAATCCTTTACAAGCCAAGTGCAGTGGCCAATGGAGTCGGCACTTATTCTGTAGTGTAATACAGATGTGAGTATTTGACTCCCCCTTTACGGGACACTAATCAATCGCGGGTTAGCTCCCAGCAGATGTTGGCACTCATCAAAAATGGAAAGCTTAGTTAGTTTAGAGGAAAAAGAAAATCGAACCAATCTTCAAATCTTCGGAACCTTGTGATCGGAGGGCAGAGATTTTACCAAGAGGGCCAACCACGCCTGCCCGTGATCTTAGCAGAGCAATTGCTTAAATCGTGTGGGTTATATAGTTTATGGAGTGTCAGTTGGGCTTCTGCTTTGTTAATTACAGTAGTAAAAAACAGTAATTTTTCCAAAAGTAAGACGTACGTTTCTTAGGTTTTTGGTATCATTTCAACTCAAGAGAAAAAAAATGGTGAATTGTTAAAAGTGTACTTAAATCAAAGCTAGGAGCTCTCATGACAAACCCCAGAACTCTTTAACTTTTTTAAAAACTTCTTGAAGAATCGTTAAATGTTTGAAACATTTTTTTTAAAAAATAAGTTAGAGTAAACATGTATACAAGACTCTTGAAAGCATTGGTCCAAAATGTCAAAGCAGGCAACAATTATATGCTAGATTTATTGTTAACTTATAAAAACCTCAACGCTTTTTTTCAAAAGGTGTGAGTGCAATAGTTATGAGTTGTTTTCTTCCACCCAATTAACAATTGTTTAAAAAAACTGCAATGAATAATTTGGTTGATACAGAATGACACCCCATGTTTTTACCTTCAGATTTTCTTGGCGAGGCCTTAAAAATATCGATCACAAGGACCAAAGCATTTTCATCGAGTTCCGAGATGACATTTTAATTTATCAAACGTTAATTCTAACTTTTAGGATTTTATAGTTATCTTATAGATGATAAAACAACTCAGGGTGTGATTAGGGGAAGATGATGCTGGATTGAGTATCGATACTGAGGTATGAACTCGTTCGAATTCCTTCATTTTGTCTGAAGCCCTGCATTTGGGTGCAACATGTTTTAACATGTTTTAATATCTGTGTTAATATATCTCCGAAGCAAAAGTGAAGCCTGTTGCCACCTTGTGAACTGTAGAATAAATCCTAAACCAACCCGCATACACCCTCGATCCAAGATCAGGCAAGTTAGAACATCCTCAGCCGAGTAGCACAAAATTCCATTTTAATTTCATATAAAGAATCTCCTCCACCCTCCCCTATTGTTATATCTTATTCTCCGTTTCTTACCTTTTGAGATGTACAAAATGAAAAAAATGAAACAATTAACTATTTCAATCTTTTCTTAAACAGAAAAACTCTAACTATTCTAAGTTCTTGATCGAAAACATGCAAGGCGAAAGCTCAAGTTTAATTCTGCGGAAGCATTTAAAAAAGAATTTCGTTGGTGTATCTTTATTTCTTAATTCTTTTTCTGAGAGAATTCATTTGAAACATTCTCAGAAAATAATACTAAAGAAACACGACTTAAAAAGTTCTGTTATTTGGCTGAATGCCAGCATTTAAATGAAAACAAATTCTTTCGAGACACAACTTTGTAACAAGTATTGTCATTTTCTTGTCACATCAGTGGTCAATCAGCAAACTCTGTGAAACCATGCATTTCGTATTCTGTAACTTAAAGTTAGTACTAGAATTAATACGCATGTGCTTTCTCTACTTTTGATATAAAAGAGGAACTCGAAAGGTTGTGCTTTTAGGGCCGGGGTCTAATTTCGAAATGAAGTTGGTTTTGCTACTATTCGCTTTTTTAAGCGCTGTGTTCTCTCTCATACCGAATCCTGAAGAAAATGCAGGTGAGTTATTTTTTGTCTATCCCGTTTTATAATGATGTGTATAAAAGGGCATTATGGTAGCAGTGAAGATAAACACCACATTTAAAATTAAAACATTTAGCAAGATTTAGGTACGTAAATGTCCTTAAAACAGAAATAAATGTTTCTATCAGTTGGTAAATTCATAAATGCTTTATCCTTTATTGGTCACAATCTTTCGATATTTTCTCAAAAATTTTCCGAGGTAGCTTTAATTATTTTGTCTATCTTTTGTCGCCCTCATAAGAGCAAAGAGGTCGCCGTTATTTTCAGGATTGTTGTTTCTGTAATAAATTGTTTACTTCGCGTGAAGCAAGGATAAACTTCTGTTTCGGTGTTATTTTATGAATGGCAAAAAAGTGCATTTGATTCTTAAACGCCAAATATAGTTTTAAAATGGAATTAGAAGGAGTTTGACATACAATAAAATGTAAAAAATTAAATTTGACAGAGACTGTTTTGTCCTAGACACAAATATCGAAGGATGTCGTTTTTACATATTGATAAGTTTTACACCTTAGTACTAGTGAGAAGAACTTTAGAAGCGACGTTTCGGCTGTAAACCTTATTTAGTCGGAGTGAAGTCGTCTGTTTTAGTTTGAAAAACGTTGTGAATCTCTAACAGTGAGATTGACTGTGGTTTTTAAACAAGTATCTTTTAATGCTATTTCGGAATATACTGGTAAATTAAGGTTCGGATTTAAAAATAACCCAACACAACATTCCTATAACTGTCTTTCATCATTTTACAGATTTATTAATAATCTTGCTTCAGACCAGATATATGCCAAAGCTCTACGTAAATACCTCAATAGATTGTAGGAAGAGTAAAAAAAATCAAGATAAAATTCTCATCTCTCCAAAGGTTATCTAAAAAGACAATTGGGGGTGGGGAAGGATTGCTTCAATCTTCTTCCCCTCCCAGCAGGAATAGGATTAAGGGTGTTTTTACATATATCAGCAGCCCAAGGCAAGTGGGAGCTGGTAAAAGTTAGTAATAGTGTCACATGAAACTGCATTGCGCACTCTTGGCGGTCTTGATCGCATAAAGGGTGCTTTGTACACGTTATGTATCGGTTTCATACGGGTCTGTAAGAGTACTTTTAACATGCTATGGTTCAGGTAATCAAAAAAAGCAGAGTTATCATTGGATTTTTGTCATTAATAAGCTCACTGTTAAGAGTTTGCATTTGGAAAAGTTAGTTTGTGACAGTTTTTTAACAGCTTGCATTTTTTTTCTAGGGAATTGTATTTCGCATAGTTGAGCAAAATAATTTTAGAATGGAATGGTCATTTTATCACTTGACTGTATTCCTTGTACTGATCATAAAAAGCGTGAAGATCCAGTAAAGTCGGGATTCCTTGCATTATTGAGTAGTTTCACCAATGTTTAATGCAAACTTTAATTTCGTCATCAGTTAAAAGCGGCCCAGCCTAAACCTAAATATGAAATAAAGGAGAACAACTGAACTTACACAACACTGTAGTTTGCACAGCCATATTTTATTTAAAATAATCATTCTTGGTTTGGTTTGAGTAATTAAGCTCCTACCGCAAATCCCATAAGCGTTTTTTATGAAACTTGTTTTTTAAAAAGCAGCTTATTTCTTTAACCTAATAATCAAGAATAATCTTTTCATTCGCTGTCGGCTATGACATGGTGATGAGCCACCAAGAGCGAACCATTCATGGCTGCCACCTCTGAGAATATAATGGCGTGCGCCATTAGTTTTAGGCTGTAGCCAAACCTTTTCAACGCTTGTTTGTTTTGAGGTTATATATTTTATACTAGCTTTACACGAAACTGAACTTTATCTCTAGCCCCAGTCTTTTGCTAGCCCTCCCTTAACTTTTCCCTTGCACAAAAAATACCTCTGTCAGTGTTGTTGTATAAAGGGCCTATTTTGATCATGATCTCGAGTTTAGGTCTGACTGCGGGGTTGAGCCTTTTTGAAGGAGATATCAAGTTAACAGCAGAGCAGATAACAGACAAAGCAACCATCGAAGCTAACTTGTGGCTAGGCGGTGTGGTTGTCTTTGAGTTCTCGGAGCAATTTAGTAAGTAATTCTCATTGTTTTAAGTGAATTCAATATTTGTTTTAACCACTTCCTGTAGTCTATGTTTTTTCACCATTCTGTGGTATAACCAATTCTGAATTCAAAAGTCTAATCGTCGTTATATAGAGGAAAGCTCAAAGCTGATTTTTTGAGCTTTAGCCATTTGTCAGATCAATATTTGCTCACGCTCTTTAAACAAATAGAAACTGAGCAGCGGTGGCAAAGTCGATGACAATAACTTTTATTTGCATTTTTATCGTTTTACTTCTAATATTTTTATTAGTGTTGCTATGGTAAATTTTTGTCTCTGCGTTTATTCTCGCCATTTCTAATGTTGTAATAATTAATCGTCGCGGTTATGTACGCACTTAAGGCGATCGTGAAAGAAAAACCTGAAAATTCCGACTTTTAATTTAGGACATGATTAAAAGGGATTCGAACCCGGGACCCCTGCCATACCAGTGCAGCGCTGTAGCCAACAGAGCTCCGTGAAGCCACTTTTGGGAGAGCAGGTCATTTTAGTAATCGAAGGCGGGTTAACCTGGGTTAAAAAAATTACAGTAGCAAATACTTTTCTAAGGTAAAGTTTACGGTTCTTATAAAATACTGTTCAATTCTAGGAAAAACTTGTTAACCCCAAATTTATAGATCAAATCCATATCTGAAAGCTAAGATTGGAAACAAGACAATCAGTTAAAAATTTAACCCTCGTTAGAGCTAATCAGTTTTTGAACAACTAAGATCTGAAGCGTACAACGCCTGAGTTTGTGCCGCAGTGTAAACACTTAACGTTATTAATGTTCCTCGCCAGAACATAAGCATTGTTACCAATCTAAAAAAGAAGCTCGTAAAGGAATATTTCGGAATTTCCGGTAAAACTTGCATGTAGGTTTCAGTTTATTCTGGTTTCACCACATTGCGCATAAATTGTAATACTCTTTTTATACTTTTATTTTAAATTTTGTTGTCATATTTATGTTGTTAGTGATAACAAATACCTAGTAGCTAACGCATTAAAAGTAGTCTTGCCAATTTTTGATGAACAGGAGAAGTTCCAGAGGCAATGAGAACAGTTTTATTGGCAATGACAGAATGGTCAAATCAAACTTGTGTCACGTTTAAAGAACGAACTACGGAGGAAGACTATGTGGCCTTCACAAAGAGCAATGGGTAAATATCAAGCAACCGGGTCTAATGAGTGGCCGAACTTATGTGTTTAATTTTAGAAGGGTACGGGGATCAAGAGTTTAGATTAAAAGTTATGACGGCCGGGGATTATGGAATTGGACAAAGTTTTTCCAAGGCTTTAAAAAGTAATATGGCAGACAGTAACCGCCGTCTGATTATCCTAGTTGGTTAGGTGCCAGTCTATTGTGCGGGAGGCTCGGGCTCGGTTTCCTGCCGGACCAAAACTCGGCTGGGTCTTAAAATAATTGAGGAGAAAATGCTGCATTTGCTCTAACGTCAGCAAACGGTTAGACCTTCGCGTCTTCTCGGATAAGGACGTTAAACTGTAAGTCCAGTCTCTCAGCACCCTATCTGGGTACTTAAAAAAAAACCTACGCACTTGTCGAAAAGAACAGGGTAGTGATCCCGGTGTTGTGTCTGTCTTCTTCGATTACTAAGAGAATTTACGGTTGTTTCAAATAAATCATATATGTGAGCCGCTGTTATGCGGACTATCTAAGACCCTCGACTGCTTAATACTCTGTATTCATTTGTAAAGCACTAGAGCTTTAAGAATAAGCGCTATATAATAAAAAATCATATTGTTTTATCATCATTATTAAATAGTAGTTAAAAGTTCACTGGAAAATTTGTAAAATTTACAGACCATGTAAATTTATCAAAATTTTATATTTACACTGTTTGTAAATTCGAATTTACATTAACTTGGATAGAAAGTTTGAATTTACATGTAATTCACATGTAGAATGAAGAATGGAAATGAAATGTAAATTCAGTTTTACATTGTTTAGCAGAAATTATACTAAAAGTCTTACTAGAAAATTAGATGTAAATGTTAAGTTTGTAAATTTCAACGCTTATCAGTAAATTTTATGTAAATTCCACAACAAGTGCATGTAAATTTAATGTAAATTTCACTAAATCACGCAAAAAACACTTATATTTCCATGCTCTCATATAATGTAAATGATATGTAAATTGCAAAAGGGAGGCTATTTTGACCGTGTAAATGATATGTAAATTGCAAAAGGGAGGCTGTTTTGACCGTGTAAATAATATGTAAATTGCAAAA